>VWZU01012299.1:113374-137466 GCA_013397095.1 Sterrhoptilus dennistouni | reverse complement strand
ATAGTACATAGTATTTAGTATATATATTATATTATATATATAATAAATATATATAAACTACTAAATCTGTTTGTTTAGACAGGGTCATCATGAAATAAACTATGCAGAGAGACAAGAAGACAGTGATGTTATTACAGCAGTTTATTAGCTTAAAGGGAGAAAAAAATAAATATTCTAATAAATATAAAATTGAAAACTAGAAAAATATTGTAAATATTCTAAATAGAGCATTGAAATATGAAAAGTTTTATGTCTAATTGTCTTGACTGGGTTTTGTTTCTGTGGAGATATGGATAATATAATTGATTATTAAATAATTATCATTATTATAAAATATCAATAATATTGATGATGATAAAAACAAATGCCAAGGGTGTGTTTAAACAAGATCACACAAATAATTCCAAACTTTCACAATATCCAACAGGCTCAAAAGTGTCAAAGAAAGCCTGGCTCAACTTCAAATTTTATGGCAGCAGAAATACATGGAAGATTAGCAGATGCTACATCACTTTAAAAAATTATTCCTATTTTTCAGTTACACTTTGGACAGAATTTTTTCATTTCTGATGTGTTTATGACTCACAATATTATCGAAAGATCCAATTTCTGAAGGGTCTGGCCATATAATTCACTTTCATTTTAATTAATAGTGATATTGATGAGTGCTCAGATCTCTCAGGTGAAGAAAGTGGATTTCATGTTTTATATACATTTTGTATTTTATCATTTAAAAATTAGACATTTTTGTTGTCATTACATATTAATGAATGGGGAAAAAATCCTGCCCTTCAATTAAATCACATGAAGTAAATATCTAAAAATAAACTGGATCTGCCTTTTGGTGGGGACATATCAAGCTCTTTGATCACATTAGGGAGGTTTTTATTTAATTTACACCAGCACAAAGTCCAGATTTATTCCACTGATTTCAACAGAATCAAGGAATTCCACAGAGGGTGAATCTGGCCCAGTGATGGCTCCTGAATGAGCTGTCCCCAAACAAGAAAAATCAGATTCTGTGAGTAACTGAGGAGGATTCAGTAGAGACATGAGGAGAAATTTGAATTAAAGAAAAAATTTAGAAATAAAAAGGATGCTGGGAAATACTAAAGATCCACGATGGGGCAAAGTGTGACAGCATTTTAATGGGGTACCTGAAACAAAACCTAGAAGAGGCACAGAGGACTGGGCCAGCTGATAAAAGGGATTTGAAAGACTGGGATTAAAATTAGTCTGGAATGCAGAGGACACATCTGGGATATCTGTAGTCTAGATTTGATAAAATCGAATTGCTCCCTATCTTAATGCAACAAAGATCTGTTCAGCGAGATGAAAAGAGAATAAATATTCAGGTTCCCTGGGAGCTGGAGTCAGGTCCCCCTGTCCTGCAGGATGTCCACAACTGTGACCCAATTCCTCTCTGCCTTTTACAGTCCAGGGAAGCACCTCATTACCTGAAGCCAAATTCGGATGGTGGGAAGCAGAAAGGATCATCCATTCAGCAGAATAAAAATACAAGTTAGAGATAATTGGCTTAATAATGAAGTGAAATGGTCTTCAGCAAGAACTGATGGCCAGCTTAGGCCAGGGATGGAACTTATTCCAGATCTCGTGCTTTAATGTGGCCCATCAGCAAAAATAATGAACTTGGTGGAGCCCAAACTGGGATTTTTGTTGTAGCTTGAAGAAAAAAAAGGAGAGAGCACGACCAGTGGTGTGTCCAGCTCTCCAAAGCCAACATTGTTCTCGTTAGCCACGCAAATGCAGGGCAGGGCTTTCCTCCAGCCAGAGGAGGGGTGATTAAAAAAGGATTCTAAGGAGGGAGGAGAACAGGAGCGGGCAAAAGGGAGTGTGGCACATCTCAGTCCCTCGGTTTAGGATGGACATTGAGTGCTGTGTCCAGCTCTGGCCCCTCAGTTTAGGATGGACATTGAGTGCTGTGTCCAGTTCTGGCCCCTCAGTTTAGGAAGGACATTGAGTGCTGTGTCCAGCTCTGGCCCCTCAGTTTAGGATGGACATTGAGACACTTGAGCACATCCAGAGGAGGAAACGAGGCTGGTGAGGGGCTTGGAACACAAACCCTGTGAGGAACGACTGTGAAAGCTAGAGTTGTTTAGCCTGGAGAAAAGGAGACTCAGAGGTGACCTTATCACTCTCTACAACTCCCTGAAAGGTTGAAAGGTGGGGGTCAGTCTCTTTCTCCAGTCAGCACCTGACAGAACGAGAGGACAGTCTCAGGCTGCACCAAGGGAAATACAGGTTGGATATCAGGACAAAGTTTTTCATGGAAAGAGTGATAAAGTACTGGAATGGTCTGGGGAGGTAGTGGATTCACCATCCCTGGATGTGTTTAAAAAAAGATTGGATGTGGTTTTGTTGAGATGTCAGGCATGAGTTGGACTCAATGATCTTGAAGGTCTCTTCCAATCTAGTGATTCTGTGTGATTTTGTCTGTGATTGTACAACTAAAATGAAATTAAAGAGTGGCTTCTGACTTCAGTATTTTTAGTTTTTGTAAGCCAACATGAATCTTATGAAAGGTTTTTATCACTCAGGAGCAATACTTGTCTAAATGAATAGATTTAGATCACAGGAAAGTTTCCTAAAGACCTTGAAAACAACAAAAGCTTTACCTTTCCTCCCAGCTGAAGCAGCAATTACACCTTGTCAACACTGCCTGCTCCTGCTAATCCAGAAGTTCAAAGGATCAGCCTCCTTTTTTTCCCAGAATAAGGAAATAATGGTGCTCCTCTGAGAACTATAGCCTGACCTCATGAAAAATATCCTCAGATGTGTGGCTAAGAGACTGTTAGAATAGATTTTAAATCAATACTCACCCTCAGGGGAAAGGAAAGGAAGTAATGCTGCTGGTCCTACCAGATTCACCTCTCATTTTCCTCAAAGCCTTTCCATAATACAGTGGATTTTCTTTCTGCTGTGGCTATTCCTAATAACAATCTTGGTATTGGTGGTGACTTTCTGCATTAGGCTTGAGTCTCACTATGAAAACAGAATAATCCTATTTTGTTTGTGTCTCACACACTTGGTAAATCCAATGCCAAAAGAGCACAGCATCAACCCAGCTCACTAATCCTCGGTATGATGAAAAAACAATTGAAATATTTCTAATCAAACCTTTCTCTGTAAAAGTTTTTAAAATAGAAAGGCAGTAATGAAAGAGAAACAATTACCCCACTTGTTCTCCAAAAACCTGTGTCTTTAATGAGGAATTCAACAGCCTGACAGTGAGGAGCTGCAAGGATTTCAAACAATCAGTGGGAGATGTGATTCTCTCAGTGACATCCAGCTCTTCACCTCAGTGCCTCCTTCAGAATTCCTCCTGAAATGCCCATTTATATTGTCAGAGAGTCACAGTGTCCTCACTTCACCCACTGCTTTTAATTAGCGGATCTTTAATATCCCACAGCAAAAGTAAGAACGGGGAGTATGAACATTTCTAGAACCCTCAATGTCTGGATCACGTCTTTTTAAATAATTGATGGAATTAAAAATATAATTCAATGTGCTGTTCACTTTGCAAACAGAAACCCTTTCTTTATCAGAGCCATTTTCAGATTTCCAGTGGATGGGCATTAACAGATTTCTCAGTTCCTTCAGCTCTGGAAGGGCTTTAACCATCGAAGAACCTCCCTGCAGATGGGAAGACTTTATTACACCGAGGCAGAGAGAGAGGGCTGAGTGCCAAGAGCAGATTGTCTGTTTATCCTGGATCCATTTCCCACTTAGAAAACACGGCCTCTCCCGGAGGATTAGCTCATTCAGTGGGGATTCCAACCCTGGCAAAAAAAAAAAAAAAAAAAAAAAAAAAAAAAAAAAAAAAAAAAAAAAAAAAGTCCCTGCAAAGAGCAGGAAGAAAAAGACGTCTGAGTGACACCTTTTCAATGCCTTTTCTTCCTAAGAGCATTTAGACTCTCACCTTCTTAATCATGTCCCAGGTGAGTGCCCAGGCTGAGGGATTAGGGGAGAGAACTCATTCTCTTTAACTGGCTGGATCCAGGGAGCGTTTAATTATCTCCGGCAAAGCGGAGCAGCTTCCTGGGGCTGGCTGGAAGAGCTCCTCACCTGGGAGTGTCCATGTGGGTTTCACCTCCACCTGGACCTGCCTCGGGTGAATTAAATTCTACAATGCAAAAATTCCAAAGCTATTCCCTCCTGTCGTGGTTCTGCAGCAAAAAAGGACCTGGATCTTTTTGAGAAATAAGGTCTTGACTCCATTAAATGCCAGAATCCCACAATACTTTGGGTTGGAAGGGAGCACAAAGCTCATTTTGTCCCATTTATTTGTACTCAGGTCTGTTTAACAGCTCTTCATTACAAGAATGGCCCAGAGTTGGAGGAACAACTTATCCATTACAGCTCCTGCTCTCAGTGTATTCCATAAAGAGCAGATAACGACTTCTCACACATTTTCAAAGAGTTCTCAGAAAATAACTCCCTCTTCTCTCACCTCTTCCAGGAATCCCTGAACTGCCCCTGTGCTGGTCACGCCAGCAACAGAACCTCTTTGGGATCCCAGAATGGTTTGGGTGGGAAGTGACCTTAAAGTTCATCCAGTGCCAACTCCTGCCATGGGCAGGGACACCTTCCACTATCCCAGGTTGCTCCAAGCCCCATCCAACCTGGCCTTGGACACTTCCAAGGATCCAAGGGCAGCCACAGCTTCTCTGGAAAACCTGTGCCAGGGCCATGATGTCAACATGGAATGTAAAGAAATACAACCAAACTTCAGCACCCACTGATTTGGGAGTTAAACCAAACTCTGTTATCCAAAGTCACGGCCCAAGGAAAAATGCAAAATACTACCCAAAAAACCCATCGTGGGAAGGTCTTTTGAGCATGTCTTCCTCCAAACCAGCCTGGGAATTTTTATTAAGTCGTGGTTGTTGGTACCAAAATTTCCAGTGCCTTCCTACTCATTAAATAAACAAACCAAAGGTTGAGCACTAAAATACTGAGAGTTCATATTTTGAGCATCCCCTTCCCTTTATGTTTTTTACCTTCAAATCAATGAGGATGAAAAGAATGGAAACAATCCCAGATCCATAGATTTTAAAGAAGGGTCCATTAAAATATTTTTAACTCCTGCCCAACACTGGAAGAATTTATGGAACAGACCCTTGTTTTGTACTTCTACACTGGCACTAAAATGTGGCTAATTTATTTTACCTCCTTCTTTTATATTTTAAACCACTTTAATGACTTTACCAGCACTGAACTAGGAGATAATGCTTGTTTTATTAACCACTGTGAATTTCTGCTTTAGAAAATATAATTCTTTAACTTCTCAGTGTGATCCACGTTCTTTTTTTATCCACTTTTATCAAAACATATCAATCCTCTCCAGCAAGAAGCCAATTTATCACTATGGGCCGGCCAATCCTGCAGTTCTAAATCAAAATAAATTGTCCATAAATTCTAGAAACTTCCAGAAACTTCTGCCTGCACCACAGAAAATCAAGTATTTTCTAATATCTTCAGAAAGTAGCTCCTACAGCAGCTACAGTGTAGTGCCTCTGAAGAGAAAATGTTACTAAATTTTATTTATTTGGTTTATTAGAGGACAGGTGAATCACCCAGTAAATGAAAATTCATAAAGATACAAAAATTTGCTGATAAAACAATGAACTGCTATTTCTGATGTCTTCTAGAATCACTTCATTTTTTACCCCTTAAAAACAAAACTAAGAGAATAAAATTGCCAATAAAAAATGGGGTTGAACATGCTGTTATTGTTAGTTTTTTTCCCAGAAATGCTCATATTTTTCAATAAACTACTTGAACGAAATTAAAAAAGTTTGGCAGCTTTCACAAAAAATATTGGGTTTTTTCAAAAAATCTGCCAAACAAAAGTACTAACCTAATCTGTTTCTTATTTGCAAGTATTTAAAATTTCTGTGGCAGAGCTGAAAAAAATTTCACTGTTGTTTGCTCAAATCCTGTCTGTACTTCAGTAGCAAATGGGTTTGATAAACAGAGAATTGATTGGTTTTGCTGAACAGAATAACTGGAAGCAAGACCACTGCTATAAAATCCTTTTTATTTGTAAAATGGCTGCACATCAAACAGCCAATAAAAGGGGGAAAATAAATTATATAAACCTGTAGGAAAAAAAGGAGATGGAAAAACTTTCCTTGTTCACTGCACTTATTACAGATTATGTTTTTATAGGCTGAATGTCCACACTACAAGCCCTTAAAAGGGGATTATTTTAGACCCCCTCTGGCCTGGTACTCTGGACCAGCTGCTGTTCCCAGTTGGAATGTGCTCCTGGAAAAGATATTCTGGTTTAATTTCAGCCAAGTGAGGGAAAAATGTCGAAGATGGGCTTATAATTAACACCACGGTCCTACAGAATCCAGGTCTTGTCAGCCAAACTCCATTTCATCCTCCCATGAAATTACAAGTCTGGCTGTAATAAATGTGGGATGTAATAGCATGGATGGAACTTAGGCTTTATTAATGCATTTGACTTATTACTTCATGACTGATTAAAAAATTAACACTCCCCCATATCGGTAGTGCACGTGTTAAGTGGATTAAGAATCATCTAAATGACATCTCTTTAAAAAAAAATTGTCCAAAGGGAACAAGTCTTGAATGGCAGCATTTTTATCTGTCCTCTGCAGGGACTGCTACAGAGCCTGTTGCTCTTAAAGCCCTTCATCAGGAAATTTGAAAGAAATATAAAGTCTCAATTTATAAATTCTGTGGGTAACTCAGACGAGGAGCTGATGGGATGGCCTTAAAAAGCCATTTCTTGCTGCACTGGGGCCACTCAATCAAAAATGTATTAAAGAAGTCAGAGGTAAAGTCTCTGCTGAAGGGAAAAAGGGACACACATGGTACCTGCAAACAGGGAACAACCTTTGAGGTAAAGTCAAGGGTGGAAATAAACACGGAATTTCACTGCTGTACAGCAATAACATGAAATAGGGCCTGAATTGGGATGTCAAAGAGAAAAGGGGTTGTGGGAACAGCTCTGGTGAGATCAACCCTGGCACTAAGAAATCATGAAAAGTCATTTCAGTGACATCCACCAAGTGCCGGATGAATCGACCCTTCCCAAAATAAACCCCTGGAGGTTTTTAACTCAAGGAGATAAGCATGGCCTCAGGAAGGGGATGAAAAAAGGGGCCTTTGAGAAAGCAATGGAAAGGCAGATCAAGAGTCAGTGGTGGGATGGAAACCAGGGAATTCCAAATGGAAAACGGCTTTTAGATATGGATATGGAAAATGGGCCCTGCTCAGTTGCACCAATGGATCTTGGGCTGCTCCTCTAAACCCATGTCCTATAAAACACTTCTCCATTTCCTGACATTTTCAAATCAAATCAGATTTCCTTCTGGGAGAGACACTTGAGTCAAATATCAGCTAAACTTAAAGGAAAAAGTGATAGGTCTTGATAAAACAGTAACGCGATGAAACATAATGATCTATAAAATAAAAATGTCAAATTAAATAATGCAGGGAGCCCTTATCAGCCTTAAAGGCTGGGAATATATGAGTGAATTTCCCCTTTTTCCTTTGTTCATTTGGCTTTAACAAAGCTTTTCTATGCCAAACTCATCTGTGCAAAGAGTTGGGGCTTTTTGAGTTATCTTCTTTTCATCATGGTTGATGAGGAAGACTCTGACCCAACTACAAGCTCTATATCATTTTTATACAGTGGAGTTGAAATCTTTTAGCTATGGAGATGGGAATAGAAAAATTCCATATTCTCACATCAAAAAAATTCTCATTTAAAGTCCAAATTTAACCCTTAACTGACACATCTGATGGATGGAGCCTCAATATTCCAATAAATTATATTTCCTCTAAAAAGTCCTCTAGTACATTCCACTATCCCAGGTTGATCCAAGCCCTTGGACACTGGCCTGGGACACTTCCAGGGATCCAGAGGCATCAACAGCTTCTCTGGGAAACCTGAGCCAGAGCCCCAACCCTCACAAAGAAAAATCCCTTCCCAATATCCCATTTAACCCTTCCTCAATAGTTGAAATATCGAGTTTTACCCATTTGCTTCAACTGTGACTCGTTCTGAAGGAGGCAAATGGAAAACAAGATTTCCCCTTTGGCTGGAAAGGGAGTGATACCCCAGGGAACAGCAGGAGCAGAAGACCCAAATCTTCAGAAAAGTATTTTAAGAGATGATTTATTGCCCAAAAAAATGGGTGTAATGTCCCAAACCAAAGCAATACCGGGGGTCTGCTCAGAAAAAGCTTAGATTTAAAAGTTAATAATAAATACATAAACAACACACCTGGATTTAGTAACTCAGCTTCAATCTATAAAGGGAATTGTTTTAATGTCAATATAACAGAAGACATGATTGATTTTTTTTCCTTAAAAGTTTACAGCTTTTAGTTGCAAAGCCTCTGTGCCACTGTTATGCAACACAAAGAATTTCCTTAAATAAATGGGTATAACAGAAAGCAAAGAATAGTAGGAATGTGAGGAATATGTCATGCACTGAAAAGAGCTTTGAAAAGGGATAAATAGAGGTAAATATAATACCTGGGGACATCTGTTAATAGCAAGCTGGAGAGTTGGAAAATACGAACTAATCTGGAATTTTAAAAACAAGAAATTAGACTAAGATATTCTAATATATAATATTTCCTATTAGAATTACAAAAATTGTGGTTTTCTCCTTGTCTCTCTAGAGTGAATCCAGTAAGAGATTACTACTCAGAGAAGAACTCTGATAAAAGGTTTGGTTTTTGAAATTCTGGCTCTTTCTGAAGCTGGAAACCACCAAAGAGCTTAGGAAAAAAAAAAATGCAGATCTTAATACCTGAGAACTGTAGACCAGAATGCCAAAAAAAGAGATAAATGTCTGTATTTGTACTTTGAAAGCTTCTCCTCCATAGCTGCTTTTTATTAAACGACTCAGACAGTTCTATTATAAACATAAATAAGATTGGGATCATGGTTTCCCTCCTGATTTCCCCAAAACAAATCTGCAAAAAGCAGTAGAGGCAACCTGGTTTCACCAGAAAGCATCAAAGTGTAAAGAGAAGGCAACTGAGTAAAATTTGTGATGACAGACACTCAGAAGGCAAAAAGGGAGCTGGGATAAAAATTCAGAATTAATTTGAGCTAGACAAATACTTCTAAACCCACCAAAACTAATAAAAGAATTCTAGAAAGTTCTAAAAATGCCCAAGCAACTGTTCGCTGAAAACGTTTTTAGCAGAAACTATTAAAGAGATTCAAAAGATAAAATTATGACAATTTATATATCTAGAACAGCTATAAGACATATAATTAATTAAAATTATATTTAATAATTTCATTTACAGTAATTTCCCTCAAAGAGATTTAGAAAACCTGCTATTTCTTTTAATTATAAATTACAGCCATTGCCCCTCTTCAAGTGATATTCCTGCAAGGTTATTGAAGGAGGGGGCTAAAAATTTGCCCAGTAGAGATATAAAAATTGAAGGAGAGATATTAAAAATTGAAGCGAGGTCAGGAACTGGGAAATCAGGAATTTGAAGTCTTGGGTGCGTGGTACAAATGTCTGCAAAGAGCAACAAAGAGTTCAGATGACAAAAGGTGACAAAATTGATTGTCTGGTTGATAAAAAAAGATATTTAAATCCCTGGAAATTCTGTTAATCAAAAAAGTTTGGGGGTAGAAAATCGTCCTGGGAATTCATTTTTGCTTCAGCTCCTTGACTGTAACTTTATTTTTCCCAACCAGCCTCACAAAGGTCCCTGCAAAGAGAAGAATTTCCCTCCATGCCCAACATCATCAGAGGCTCTGTTCCAGAATATCCCATTTCTGATTGTGGAGAGAGGAATTCCTCATCTCTGGAATCTGAGCACAAACCTCCACTTAAGTGATGAGAAGAATTTTCTCAAGGACTTGCGAAAAAAACACTCCACAAAGCCCATTAACCACAGAACCAGCAGAGACACTTCTACGGCTGCACGACCCAGGTCTGAGACCAGGCTTAAAAAACAAAGAGGAGCAGATCAGTCATTGGCCTTTAATAAATCTTTACAGATATTTCTCCTTTTTTTTTTTTTTTTGTGGCCAACCTTTTAGACATTATTAATTCTCAATTTTAATGAACGGCTCCACCAAAGCTTAACCTCGAGAAGTCACGTAAAATGAATTATTACCATGATTAATTATGCTGGAATAAGCCAATAAGAGCAGCTTTTCTTTCAGACACTAATACAATTAATTAAAATTAATTCCAGTAAACAGTGCAGTGCTCCTCACACAAAACAAGAAGTATTTTTGCTTTTTTTCTTTTGCTAAAATGTAAATATCATCATTCATATTAGACCAGTAAAACCATTTACCTCCAGTTTAAGCCTAATGAACATTCATTGTATTTGATTATCCATTATTTCTGTTCAACCAGCCCCAAATCAAGAGTTTTCAACTACAGGTTACTTGTATCTTTTTTATATTCCCATTTAAAGGGGATCATTTCAGCAAAGCAAAGAAGGGATTTTAATTCAAGTGGAACCAGTATTGACATTTATTCATCCAAAAAGGAATGACCAGTTTGGATGCCCCAGAGTATTTAGAAGACAATGAGAAAAAAAAACCCCAAAAAACCAAAACTATTGTTAATATATTTAAAAAAAAAAAACAAAACTCAGGGAATTAATATATGGAAATAATGTGGATCACTGTGCTCTCATTTATGGATTTCTACATCCCTAATACTTGGAGGATTGTTGGAATTTAGAAATAACAACTCTGGCAAAAGGAGGGGCACAAATTTCCTTTCTCACAGCTACCATTCCTTAGAGATTTTTTTTCTCATATTGAAATTAGCTCTGGTTTTGCTGCACTGGAAGATCTTGCAGCCAAAAGCTGAGGTTACATAAACCAACCTGGAATAAAATGCAGTTTTGTAACACTGAGGGAGAAATGTTTGACATTATTTATCTCCTCAGGATGTCATGGAATCACAGATGGGTTTGGGTTGGAAGGGAAAACGAAGATTATCCTGTTCCAATCCCTGCCATGGGCAGGGACACCTTCCACTACACCAGGTTGCTCCAAGGCCTGTCCAACCTGGCCTTGGACACTTCCAGGGATCCAGGGGCAGCCACAGATTCCCTGGGAAATCTCTGCCAGGGCCTCCCTACTCTCACAGCCAAGAATTCTTTCCCCATATCCCATCCATCCCTGCCCTCTGGCACTGGGAAGCCATTCCCTGTGTCCTGTCTCTCCCTCCCTTGTCCCAAGTCCCTCCCAGCTCTCCTGGAGCCCCTTTAGGCTCTGGAAGGGGCTCTGAGCTCTCCCTGGATCCTTCTCTTTTCCAGGTGAGCACCCCCAGCTGGCCCAGCCTGGCTCCAGAGCAGAGCAGAGGGGCTCCAGCCCTTGGAGCATCTCCCTGGCCTCCTCTGGATTCATTCCAGAAGCTCCACATTTTTTTTCCTCAGCAGGGATAGACAGCCCAGCAAGTGACCATGGCCATATCCCACAACGTGGAAGCGTCAAACAGTACATTTGGAGAACCTCTGTCACCAGGAGGACAGTCCTACAGTCCTGCAGCACAGCCCTTCCGAAATCTCCACCCTGGAGCTGTTCCTGAATTGGGTCAATGGCATGATGAGTGTTGGAGATGGTCCTGCTTCTCGTGAGAGCTTGGAGTAAATAAAGACTTCCAAGCCCAATTTCCAGCATCTTACCCCTTGAGTCTAATTATGGTCACAAATCACAGCTCATTGTCATCGTTCTCCATTTTAAATCAGAGATTTGTTTTAGGTGAATTAAATCAGTCTGAACATACCAAGAAACCCTGGCATCTTAAATACCTTTAGCAGAATTTAGGGCCGGCTGTACTTGCCAATACACAGTACTGGGAGCTGTCCCAGGTACTGGGATTAGAACTCTTCAGTGTCCCCAGGCACTGGGATTAGATCTCTTCAATTGTCAGTTATTGGAATGGTCACTCCAGGGTATTGGATCATCCTGTAAATGCCTCTCCCCACACACAGTGTCCAAGGACAGGCTGGACAGGGATTGGAGCAGTCTGGGATAGTGAGAGGTGTCCCTGCCCATGGCAGGAGGAGGAATGAGATGAGCTTTAAGGTCCATTCCCTCCCAAACCACTGTGGGTTTCTGGGATTCTATCATTCTATTCAATGATATATATATTTTTTTGATTGCTTTATTCCATGTACAAATTTGCATGGATGTAATTCCTGAGTTGGGAAATAAACCAGGACAAACATGAACCCTCCCCACAAACGGGGTTTTAGGTGTGTGAGGGATGGCCCCCCTGTCTTACGGGTCATACAAGAGCTCTCACACACTCCCTCCACACCTGGAATGGTTCTAGGATCAGAAATGGATGTGTACAAATAATAACAAATTATCCTCTCTTATATTTTATCTCTTCCTAAGCCTTTCAGATGTCCCGACTCCTCTATGGCTGGACCCAGCTATTATCAGTCACGAGAGAGACTCCCCGTTATAAACTTGTATATCAAATGCAGCCTTAAAGATAGGATTAGAAATAAAAAAATACAAAAGAAACCCCACCAACTTGCATTTAGCAAGCTCATAATAAAAATTAAAAGATACTAATAAATACTGTGCTTATAAGCCGGTCTAAATCTATCCAAAATGCCCTGCAGTGAAGTCTTACATCAGTTATTATTGAAACATTAAATGCTTTTCTTCCAGGCTTCCAGCAATCAATTTAACTTTCAGTCATCTTGTCCCCATATGTGCCGCTCCTGTTGATGAAATGGCTATTAATAAAGGAATAGATGGCTATGAATTAAAGCAAGCTCTACTTAATCACATTAATCCAGAGTATGTTAAAGGCTTCAATTTTCTAAATAATTTTGGGCTTAATGCCTCTGAGATGGGCAGACTGCTCTATTGATGCAGCATCTGGTCCAATTTAGGCTGCATTGTGAAGTAGGAATTGTTAGGCCCTTGCAAAAATAAGGAAGACTGACAGTTTTAGGGATGCAACCAAAACTGCTACGGCTGAGACAAAAGATCCTGCAAGATATTGAAAAAGGGCCCGCGACAATTAAAAGGCAGCCCCTGCTCTGCAAATGCAGCTCCAGTGCTCAGTGAATTGTGTATGATTAACTTACTCCTCCTGATGGGATGAGCACTCCACACACTTCACCAGCGCCGTATTTTCCAGTCATTGAACATCCAACAGCTGCTGCTGTGAAATATGTTCACTTACCCATTACATTGGGATACCAATTAGGGAGGAATTATTTCAAAGGGAATGGCACCACCAACACTATCCTTGCAAAAGCAGAAATTTCTGGCTTTGGGATTTTTTTTTCCCCCCTCCCTGCGGAGTGTATTTTTTTTTTAATTTTTATTATTATTTTGCTTCTGTAAACGGAGGAATTTTACAATGAAATTAGATTTGCCTTGGCTTCTAGCACTGAAATGATGCTGCATTCAACTGAGATTTAAAAAAGTATTTTAAATACTTCTAGGAGGAATAAAAACCTTCACTGGAGAACTTGTTTAAAATGTTTTTAGGAGAATGATTTTTAAAACCCAGTCTTCATAGAAGGTTGTCAGTGAAGGAGACAACATGGTACAGTCCATCTACATTTTAATATTCAAACTAATATTACCTTTGCTATTACAGTTTTGTTATATTTAATATTAAAATTACAAAAGCTTCAGGGACAGATACTTTGCCAGTAACTTGATTAGAAATTAAAAGTAAATCCAATGAATGTAGTGAATTTTCACTCCATATGTAAGGAATGAACGAAGCCAGAAAGTCACATCCTGCAGAGTTGTAAAGATCTCTCTGAAACCTTATTTCAATTAAAATAATGTTTAAGTTAAATACATAGAGCAGTTTGGGGGGCAGACATTGTATGTAGTTTGTAATATTAAATATTGCAAAATGTGTACAATTATAACGTGGCCAAAGAAGATTTTATATGACACTGGAGCATATACTTCATCTTACCTGAGATGGAATCAGAACTTTAAAATAGACATTAAAATTTATCAAAATATTCAGATCGATAGTTCCTCTTCAGCTGAATAAAATAATTTAGATGTATAAATACCAAAATACATCAGCTAAAATTCTTTGTGACTCCAAGAGATAAAACACAACTTCTGAGTTCCCCTCCCTGCCTGTGCTTTCCTCCAACACTCAGTCCCGGAAAAATCCATATATCTATGGATTTCAAAGCCCCTTAGAAGATAAGATAAACTATCTCCCTTCTCCATGACTGAGGACAACGGGCAGGAAGAGCTGAAGGTCACCCAAGTCAGCCTTGGAGCCAGGACTGAAAGGGAAGGAGCTGAATCTCCAGGTGAGACAGCCAGGCTGCCCCAGCTGCTCCTCCCATCCTGCTCCAAAGGGCTGCCAGGCAAATTCCAGCATGGAACCACTGCTGAGGAACACGAGAGGCAGGAAAAGGGGGAGGAAAAGAGATCCCAGCACACCCCCGAGACACCTGTGCCGCCCCTCAGGATGGAATGGGAATGCCCTTGAAGCCAAGGAGAAGTTCCATTTCTTGGAAGGGTTTCAAAAGGGGTTTTATGATTAACAGGAGAGGGGGGATTCTGCCCCTCTGCCCAGCTCAGGTGAGATCCCACCTGCAGAGCTGCCTCCAGCCCTGGGGCCAACAGCAGGAGGATGTGGAGCTGCTGGAGAAAGTCCAGAGGAATCCACAGAGATGTTCCAAGGGCTGGAGCCTCTCTGCTCTGGAGCCAGGCTGGGAGAGCTGGGGCTGCTCACCTCAACAAGAGAAGGATCCATGGAGACCTCAGAGCCCCTTCCAGAGTTTAAAGGGGCTCCAGGAGAGCTGGAGAGGGACTTGGGACAAGGGAGGGAGGGACAGGACACAGGGAATGGCTTCCCAGTGCCACAGGGCAGGGATGGATGGAATACTGAAAAGAGATTTTTTTCCTTGTGATGGTTCCTGGCACTGGTTTCCCAGAGAAACTGTGGCTGCTCTTGGATCCTTGGAAGTGTCCAAGGCCAGGCTGGACAGAGCTTGGAGCAACCTGGGATAGTGGAAGGTGTCCCTGCCCATGGCAGGAGTTGGCACTGGATGAACTTTAAGGTCACTTCCCACCCAAACCATTCTGGGATCCCAAAGAGGTTCTGTTGCTGGTGTGACCAGCACAGGGGCAGTTCAGGGATTCCTGGAAGAGGTGAGAGAAGAGGGAGTTATTTTCTGAGAACTCTTTGAAAATGTGTGAGAAGTCGTTACCTGCTCTTTATGGAATACACTGAGAGCAGGAGCTGTAACGGATAAGTTGTTCCTCAAACTCTGGGCCATTCTTCTAATGAAGAGCTGTTAAACAGACCTGAGTACAAATAAATAACCACTTGTTGGGCTGCTGATTTAAAAAGAACTCATTTCTAGGTGTAATTCTATGGCAACAGCTTTTGTAAGGCACTCTTTGACACTGCAGCAGAGCTGCTCTTTAACAATTCAAATGCAGAAAAGATGGGAATAAAGGAGGCAAAAAGCAACTCGGTGAGATCCCTGCTCACAGCTCAATTGTTCTGATGAATTCTGCCCTCATGTTATATGAACATCTCCCGTGCAGACAAATCCTATTTCATGGGAACAATGGGTGTGCGTGAAGAAAAGTCTATTATCCCATGGAAAATAAAGGAATTAGAGGAGAATCAGAGGCCATAAATAGATGAATATGCAAGGAGACACTTGGCTTTCCACTCAGTTGGTCTGTAGGATTTGCCTTCCATATCTGCTGTGACACTGATTATTCCTGCACTTGGGTGGATCAAAAGTGCCTGGCAGAAAAGCAGGAGCAACAAATGCAGTTCTGCTGCAAAGCTGTACCATTTTTAATTCATTATTTTATTTTCCAGAGCTGCCTGAAATAGTCATCCCTCAAGCAGGCCATAGAAATGATTCCCTTTATTATGCAAAGTTCCATAAATCTCAACTGCTGTGTATGAAAGATACTGCTAATCTTTGGAGACTTTGGGTTGAAGTCTGAATTTTTTGGGAAAGATCAGGAAACGTATTTTTCTCTTCATACTTAATTAGATCTGGAACTGCGGGAGCTGGTAGCAAAATGTTGCTGAATTTTGGTGTGACAGCTCTTGGTTCAAACACCAGCCCAGGGCGTTTGGAGTCTGGATCCCAAAGGACTCTCGAAATAAGAGACAATTCTGTTGAAACCTCCAGGTTTAGAGGAAATGGTCAGGAAGCACATTCTTTACAGGTCCTGGTAAAGCCAGGGCACTGCTGAGACACGAGTGTGAGATTATAAAATCATCAGGGTTGGAAAAGCCCCTCTGAGATCATGAAGTCCAAACTGTTCCCCAGCACTGCCAAGGCCGCCACTGACAAATGTCCTCAAGTGCCACATCCACATGGCTTTTAAATCCCTCCAGGGATGGGGACTCCACCAATGCCCTGGGCAGCCCCTTCCAGTGTTTGACAACTCTTTCCATGAAAACTATTTTTCCTAATATTCATCCTCAACCTTCCCTGGCACAGCTTGAGACTGTTCCCTCTCATCCTGTCTCTGTTTCCTGGGACAAATCCTGACAC
Source organism: Sterrhoptilus dennistouni (assembly GCA_013397095.1). NCBI lineage: Eukaryota > Metazoa > Chordata > Aves > Passeriformes > Zosteropidae > Sterrhoptilus > Sterrhoptilus dennistouni. The sequence continues at coordinate 120,919 of VWZU01012299.1, read as the reverse complement.
CCCTGGCTGTTCCCTCCTGTCAGGGAGTTGTGCAGAGCCACAAGGTCCCCCCTGAGCCTCCTTTTCTCCAGGCTGAGCCCCTTTCCCAGCTCCCTCAGCTGCTCCTGGTGCTCCAGCCCCTTCCCCAGCTCTGTTCTCTTCCCTGGACACCAGGACCCAGGTGGGAACCTTGTTTTCTTCTACTGCTTGGACAATCTGGGCAGGGAGAAGAAGAAGAGACAGAAAGGAAAGGTCCTGGAATTCATTCCCAGGGTTAACATCTGGGCTGATGCACCTTGCAGCAGCCTCATGCCAGGTACACTATGGGAAGCCAAATCTCTGCTTTTCTCTGCAAGAATCTTCCTCTGCAAGAATCTCATGATGTTTGCTTCTATTTCCACATTTTAGATTATTTGGATATGGGTTCCATTTTCCCCTTGGGATTACATGTTGCTGCATGTTCAGGAGAAGAAGGAAGAGGGTCCTCCCTCCATCCCAAACCTGACCTACTTAATGCAAACTGGATCCTACTCTCCTTGTGCATTCCAGCCTAAATTCAGCTCGGACTAAAGACACCAGATCCCAGCCTATACTTTTCCATTTAATTTTAGCTTCACCTAAAGACTTCTGACTGGCTCACAAAGGCAGCTGGGACATGAGGGAAGAGCTCATTACCCATTGCTCCTGTCTTTGAACACCTTTGAACACCTGCAGAAGGGCTGAACTGGCCCTGAACACAGAGCAACGAGGCAGGAGAGAAAATGAAACCATTTGTTAAAACAAAATAAATGAAGCGGTGAAAAATAATGGTCCCAGCTGCACCTACCACTGGTTCAGGGTCAGCTCTGCTGGAGCCAAAAATTCAAAGGATGGAATAGAATCCTGACCACCTCCCCCACCATCACCAGCCCATTCAGAAAATAATAAGAATGTCAATATTTAGCACTCTTGCAATGCTTTGTAGCTTCAAAATGTTGCAGAAACAGGGCAGGATCAGTGAGAGTGAAACTTCTTTTTCCAAGGCCTGTTTGCTCCTTGGTAGCCACATTTTTATCTTATCATCATATGAACTGGCCGAGAGAAATTTCTTCCTGATGTAACACCATTAACATCAGCAGAATTACATCCAGGATCAGTTTGACCCAATTTATTGCTTTTTTAGCAGATGATAAGTGTGCTATAATGGTGTTCCATTTGACTTTGGAACAAAGTATTTTCACAGCCTTCAGCAGAGGGAATGACATGATTAAACCTTGTGTCCTTTGCAAATAAAAATCTAAGCCATTATAACACAAAAGAAAAAAAAGAAAATTAAGTAAGTGGGGAAAAAAAGGGAAAAATAAGAAGTAAACAACATATAATTATGACAGTCAAGGATAATTCAAACTTTCAGTTCAGCCCATGGTATCTGTCACCTCTTAGGATAAAGAAAGCAAATTTATGGCCAGGAGAAATCAGGATCTCTTTAATCCCAGGTCATGGATATTTTTTGCTTTTTACAACAGGGAGGTGGTGTCAGACTCTTCTCCCATATCACTGGATGAGACAGAACAGCCTCAAGCTGCCTCAGGGAAGTTTAAGTCGGATATTAGGAACAACTTCTTTATGGAACATTTATCACACACTGGCTCAGGCTGCCCAGGGCAAGGGTGGAGTGACCATCCCTGGAAGTGCCCAAAGCACATGCGGATGTGGCACTTGGAGACATGGTTTGGTGGTCACCATGGTGGTGGTGCTGGTTGATGGCTGGACTCAAAAATCTTGGATTTTTTTCCAAACTTTCCAGCTTTTCCAAACTTTATTGATTCCATGAATGGAGGCCACGAAGTACCAGCAATAGGAATGCAGCTCCGTTTTTCATGGCTCAGAAGATCCCTCAGAGGAAGGACCAACCCCACCCACATCATGCTCCAGTTAAACCCCAGTAACAGCCTGGGGAGCCAAGGACAGCAGAATTAAAGCTGTTTTCCATTCCCTTCCTCTCCACTCCAACCCAGGCAGTGACATCTCTCCACACACTGAGATCATGGCTTTTCATATTAATTAAAATTCTCCTAAGCTTTGATTTCTCCAATTGTCTGCACAATCTGCTGTCTTTTCTCTCAGTCTAACACAACACTTTGGGAGTAAAGGACCTTCTTTTTTAACTCTGCCTTCCCCACCAAGGTCCTAGTCCACACCAAGTCCAGCATTCAGAACATTAAACCCACTTTTTCAGCATTTTTTTCCTGCTGCTTCACTCTCTTTGCAGAAAGCAAAGCTCTCCTAGATTTTATGGAAATGTGACATTAGGAGAGAATCACTCGAAGGCATTTCAGCTACAATTAACATTCTTCACTCCTCAGAAAGAAAATAAAAGCAGCTTCTAATTGAATTGCTTGACTGAGTAAACACTGGATTAAACCGAGAGTGGAAGGAGCAGACAAAAAACTCCAGTTGGACAAATGTTGGGATTCGGGTTTGTTTTCCCAGGAACTCTTGATGTGTGTGGATGGACTGTGGGCACGTGTGGGAACACAGATACTGCCACTGCCACGATGCTTTTCTGGGCTCAGGAACAGACACAGAAATGTCTCCAGGCACAGAAACCTCATGATTCCTTCTTGATTCTTCCCAGACAGAGCATTCCTAGGATCCATGCATTTAAAAGGGATGGTTGGGAAGGTCAGTACAGACAATACATCCTCAGAAGGATGGAAAACAAGAGCAGGGCAGTGCAAAGAGTGCACTGAGCTTCTCAGAGTGAAATATTTCCTGCTAAGTACAAGTCCAGGAGGAGTCCTGGCTATGCAGAGTCATGGAATTAGAACAGTTTGGGTTGGAAGGGACCTTAAAAGTCCCACCCCCTGCCATGGCTAGTGACACTTTTCACCATCCCAGGTTACCCCAAGCCCTGTCCAGCCTGGTCTTGGACACTGCCAGGGATCCAGGAGCAGCCACAGCTTCTCTGTGAATTCCACCCCAGCCACTCACCACTCTCACAGGGCAGAATTTCTTCCCAGTATCCCATCTAAACCTACCCTGTCAGTGTAAACCCATTCCCCCTTGTCCTGTCCCTCCCAGATCTTGTAAAAATTCCCTCTCCATCTTTCTTGTAGGCTCCCTTCAGGTACTTTGTGTATTCCTTTTGCTTTTAATGAAGAAGAGCTTTAGAAGCCAAACAGGACAATCCTTTTGCTGATTTTTAAGAGCTCCAAGAGGACTCTATCCAAGGCAGGCAGCTTCTCCTCCTTTGGAAGTACAGGTTTAAGGTGGGACACCTCAGGCTGGTCACTTTGTCCTCATCTCCAGGCTGAAGTGCCCTCATCCATGTAGAAATCAGGTTTGCTCTGAGTGCTGCAGGAACCTGATCACTCTAAAGTCCCTCCCTAATTCCAGGATCACAGTTTGGCAGACTCAGTAAGTGGCTTTGTAGCTTATTTTTACTTTACAAGTGTCTCCAGAGCAAAAACGAGAAGCACTTCAAGTACAAGAAGTACAAGAATTACAAGAATTACAAAAAGAAAGAAACGCCCACTGGCCACCATAACAACAGTGAGCTTTTAGACAACATCATTTTCACAAACACACCAAACTGTTCTAGTGCTGGTGGCCACAGCTCACATCACAATTTTCATCCTGTGTAGATGAATAACAGCAATGATTTATACTATTGGGTAAGAAAAAACACGTCCTAACAGCAGCCTTGTGCATGAGTGATATTTTCAGACCTCCTATGGCAGATCTGTCTTTTTTTTTTTTTTTTCCCCATTACCTTGTTTTTCCATCACTTCCCAGCTCACCTCTTGCTCTGAGCCCTACTGATGGTGCAAAGGTACAGCACATCACTATGGGAAACTCATAAACAAGGGGAGAACATCCGTAAAACAAATTTTTTCCTTACACCTCAGAATAAATACTTAATTTCCAGACATGTTGATTTGTAGCTGCCAAGAATTAACCTTTAGCAAAATATCCTTTAACAAGTTCTCTTTGAAACTTCCTGCTCGGGTTCAGCACCGGAGTTAATGAACCCCCAATTTCCCCTCCTGTTTGTGAATGCCAGGAATAAAATCGTATTAAAGAGGTGGATAAACAAATTAATACGGAAAAGGTCATCGGTGATGATTAAAGACTAAATCATTAATACCTGGGAGCTGGGAAGTAAATGAAGACAGAACTTGGTCTGGTTTGGGTGGGAAGGGACCCTAAAATTGATCCTGTTCCACACCCTGCCATAGGCTGGATGCTGCTCCCTAGACAAGGTTGTTCCAAGCCCCATCCTGACTTTTGCTGGAGGAGATTCTTAGGTCAGCTGCATCCTTGGTGTGAACCAGCACAGCAGATACACTCCAAAACAGTCCAATATCCTCCCTTTCTTTTACTCCTTTTCTGAGATTATATAGCCAAGAAATTTCAAGAAAAGTAGCTTAAATAAAAAGGGGACTTGGTTTCTGAGTGAAGGGCAGATTAAACCTTTGAGCGACCCAGTTATGCCAGAAACAGCCAAGATATTCCATTAAACATCCTGGGCTCAGGGAAAGAGTGATCCACCCTCCCTCCAGCCCCTGTTGTAGGAGCAGACAGGTCCCAGACAGGAAGACATAATTTTTGGAAAGGGTTTTGAAGTCAATGGGCAAAAACCAGCAGGAGCCTCAGCTGTATCTCAATTATCTTGTCAGAAGTATTTTGGGTGCCTTGTGGGTTATCCCTGGGGCTCTGCAGGAAAAGATCTCTTCTGCAGTGTTAAAAAAGAATTAACTGAGTCCTACAAATTATTTAAGAGGGGGTTTGCCCCCTATTATTGTGGGGAAGTTGCCCACAGATGGAAATGGTGGAATTCCCATCACTCTGGGTGTTCAAATAAAAATTGGATTAATTTTTTCCATCGGTTACACCCAGGGGCTTCCAACCTGAGAGAGATCAAAGGGATGGATTCTACCTTGCAATGGGTTTTGATGCTTCATCCAGAAGTTTGCACGTGCCATCCTACACCTTCTCTAACCCCAGCTTCACAATCTGCCCTTTTTTTAGTGCCCCAAAGCATCTGAAAGGATTTTGTCTCTTTTGTCTCTCTGAAAAGAATTCACCTGCAATGGATGTGCTCAAGTCAACAAACCCATGAGGAAATCCAAGAACTCCCCTGAGCTCTGACTTTCCCCAAAATCCTTCTCCAAATATTCTTTAGATTGTTGTTGTTGCCATGCACGACAAACCATGAAGATCCAAAGGTTTTGCCTTTCCTTTCACTGGATCGAGTTTTTTGTCTTCCTCACCTGGAGGAAGGTCAGGTAAAAGTGTGAGTGCCTGCAAAGGTAAGACAAGGCACAGCTTCACTATCATAATTTACTTAGTAAAAACTGAACTACAAAAGTCTCGGGCACAGCTGAGCAAATAGAAGCAAGTCAAAACTCCTGTGGTTTGATAATTTCATTATTCTTCCAACACCTAGAAGCTGTGCAGGTCACTTGCAGAATTATTCAAAAATCTTAATCACTTTGGTGAGACAAGAGTTGATTTCTAAACTTTTCTATGCCAGCACAGGAAGATGTTCTATAAAACAAGCAAGTCTGGGGGGGTGATGTTTGCACAGAGTAATTGCAGTGCTCTCCCAATTTCAGGAAAAATACATTATCAGACACATCCACAGTGACACCACAACATTTCAGTCCTGTGCCTGAAAGGAAGGAAGATTTCACTGAGGAGAATGAGCAGCAGGAGCAGCAAAAGAACAGGAACACAACCACAATAAACAAGAAATGCAGGGAAAATACCAACATGTTTCATCACCTGCTTTAATTCCAGAGTCATGGTCTCCCAAGAGCTGTAGTTTCTCCCTGGTTTCATAGACAGTGGTTTGGCTTAGAAAAGACCTTAAAATTTATCCTCTTTCATCTCCTCCGCCATGGGAACTCTCCCAGGTTGATCCAAACCTCATCCAGCTTGGCCTTGGACACTTCCAGGGATCCAGGGGAAGCCACAGCCTCTCTGGGCAAACCTGTGCCAGGGTCTCCCCACCCATACAGGGAAGAATTTATTCCCAATATCAACCACCTGTAGTAACCACCAGTTCTGGCAGCACAGTTTGAGTACAGACTAACTGCCTTTGTAGCTTATTTTTTTCTTTACAAAGCCCCCACAGCAAAAAACCATAAAGAACAAAAATTAAGAAAGGCTCCCATTGGCCACAACAACAGCACTGAGCTTTTTTTAAACACCATTTTCACAAATACAACCTGTTCTTGCTTAAAAAACAAGCTGCATCTTCTGTCTTCAGGCCCAGTGACACGGGGAACATCACAGCCCAATCCTGCCTGGAGTCTCCTGTGAAAACAAAGCTCCTTTGGGAGCTTCCTGTAGGCTCCAGGTTAGAAGATTTTTGTCTTTGACTTGCTCTGTAATGGCTCTTTCAACCTCTGGGACTCTCACATTTTCATCTTATATATATCTTTAATAAAGCAGGAGACGGGAAGGATGGAAACAACATATCTCAGTGGAACGCAATTCAAATAAAGTTGTTAATAATAAATAATATGTTTTGTATTTATATTGCTGCTACAAGCCAAGCCTGTGATTGTGGGCAATGCTGGGACAAATGGATGAAAGGAGCAGAGGACAGCAGTGAGGCTATTAGGATTTTAAATTTGCCACAAGGCACAATCAGGTATCTAAATAATAAATACCACTTTGGTTTCTTCAAGCCTGAACCAGACAAGACATTAACCTTGATAAGTCAAATTCTGAGATGGAAAAGTGAACTCAACCTTGATTACAGATGGAGCAGAGCTCCCTCAGCAGAGCTGCTGCCATCCCTTGTGGACAAGGAGACTTTTGCTTTTCAGGCAATAGCAAATTTATTTACCTTTTTTTGATCATAAAAAAAAATTATTATTTATTCTGCCTTTCAGTTTTAAATGACAAAGCTACAGATTCCATTTCTGCATCCTGGTTTTTAAGGTGAAATAAAGTTTTCTTGGTCAGCTTTTCTGCTGAAAAAAACACATGTCAGTAGTATCAGCCTTGAAAATTGGGAGGTAGAGCTGCAGAGGAACAGGTAAGTGAAATTCAGTGCATCTGTTGGGTTCTTGTTGCCAAGGTTTTATCATTGCAGCAGCATCTGCCATCACCTTTCCAAATGATTTTTTGAAGTGAAATTGCTACATTCATTTTATTTCATGACTTAGCAATTGCATGGAGGACAAATTACAGTTTCTAGGGTCATATCAAGGTTTAGATGCACATCCAGGAGGATCCAAGGACGATAATCTCACAATCTCAGAGACACAACTCGTTCCAACTGCTCTAGTTAACAAAAATTACAGGTTTTCTACAAAATCCTGTTCTTCAATTGCTACAAAAAAAAATACACAAAACAGCAATTCCCACAGTTCATGACATCAACTTTGATTGATGCAATATTTTGCACTTTGGCTGACCTTTCCCTCCTTTCTCACAGGTGAAATGGGAGGAAACGAGAAGGGGAGAGGTGGAGCAATTGGCCAATCCTATAAAGGCACAGATCAAGGGCACGGTGAGCACTGAGATTCTCCACAGTCATTAAAATTCCTATATCCTGTTCTTATAAGG
>VWZU01012299.1:5291-113337 GCA_013397095.1 Sterrhoptilus dennistouni | reverse complement strand
AAAAAAGCCCAGACAAAGGCACAACAGGAATCTATTCTCTTGACAGCAATTTAATAACAAAAAGAAAATGTTCTGAGCCACTCTCATTACTGCTCAGAAACTTTAATCTTGTGGACTTAGTTCCTGTCCATGGAAACCTTCAGATCCCTTTTATAAGCTACAGAAAGGGAAGGGAATATTTGTAGTTTAATTACACTTTTAAACACTTTGGAGAATCAGAGCCACTTTGGAAGAGTGTTGAGGTGTCCAGCTGAAGGGTCCTCCAAGGAATACAAGGCCATGTCTGAACACCAAGAGAGTCCCAAAATCATCACAGGGATGGAGCCCCTCTGCTCTGGAGCCAGGCTGGGAGAGCTGGGGGTGCTCACCTGGAGAAGAAAAGGATCCAGGGAAACCTCAGAGCCCCTTCCAGAGCCTAAATGGGATCCAGGAGAGCTGGAGAGGGGCTTGGGAGAAGGGATGGAGGGACAGGACACAGGGAGTGGCTTCCCATTGCCAGAGGGCAGGGATAGATGGGATATTGGGAAAAAATTCCTGGTTGTGAGGGTGGTGAGGCCCTGGCAGAGGTTTCCCAGAGAAGCTGTGGCTGCCCCTGGATCCCTGCAAGTGTCCAAGGCCAGGTTGGATCAACCTGGGACAGTGGGAGGCGTCCCTGCCCATGGCAGAGGGTGGAATTGGATGAGTTTTAGGGTCTCTTCCCACCCAAAATGATTCCAAGATTCCAGGACTCCATGAACATGCTGGTAGTTTGTCACAGGACATTCTTCTGTATTTTTAGGAAAGGGCAAATCTGAGAAGCCAAGAAATTTCCTGTATTACATTTTTTTTCCCTATTGCCATCAACAACTCCTGAAAAATTCCCATTGCTGCCTTTAATATCAACAGTTTATCCACAAATATGCAAAATCAACCCCACATTACCCACCCAAATCCTCCCCACACTTTTCCACTCTTAAATAACACCATCCCAGCCACCACCCTCCTCTGGGCTTATGGAATTAACTTGGGAAATCACCAGCTGACCACAGGAACAGGAGGTAACAGAGCAAGAAATTAATTTTCTCTTTCTCCACTCTCTTCCATCAGCTATTTAGAAGCCTTCCAGGTGACCTTTGCAAGCCAAGACATTTTAAGGAGAACTGGAAATGCAATATGGAAGACTAATTCTTAGGCAAGAGGCACTAGTATTCTTCAGAAAAACAAGGATTTGCTGCTTAGGAGATGTGAAACAACTTCACAGCCAAATATTTTATGTAACTCAGAGCAGAAACAAAGTCTGTGTGGCACATTTTTATATCAAATTGTTAATTTTTAGAAATTTGTGATTTGTGCACGAGAGAAAACGCCTCAGTAAGATGAGAATTGACAAGACTATAAATTGGTTTAATTCACTAAATCTCAGCCTTCTAACTAATATCACATAATAACCAGACGTGGTTTATTTTTCCTTACATTCCAGTAACTGAAGATAAACAAAAGAAAACAACTGGAAGCAAACCCAAATGACCTGCTCACATGTGAACAGCCTGAACCACCAGCCCATAAACGACCCTGTTTTTAAGGAAATCATCGTTAGCTGTGTATTTTATATGGTAATTGTACATCCCCAGTTAATGAATAACAACAGCAGAGTTCTTCCCTTCTGATTTCAGTGCCACTTGAGCTATGCAGATTTATGAAAGCTTATGAATATACAGAGCAACAGAATTGTTCTGAACATCTGTAAGCAAAATATGAAAAGACATTCGGTGCTGAATGAACATCCTGGGTTGTCTAATGCTGGCCAAAAATGGTGTATTTATGCATTAGGGGAACGCACTGAAAATAGCTCCAGATCCTGCATGCCCTCCAGAAGACTTTTTCAGGTTGTCCTCTGTGTGGCTGTCACCAGAAAATGGAAGAAGAATTTTCCGTTCCATTCTACTCAGTTTTCATTTCCCTTCCCCCATAAAATCGAAAAATAGTTTTCCATTCCATTCCGATTTAATTGCTATCCCTTTCCCTTCCGGTCTCTTTTCATTCCCATTTCCATTTCCATTTCCATTTCCATTTCCATTCCATTCCAATTTAATTGCTTTTCCTCTTTCTTTTCCCTTTCCCTTTCCCCTTCCCTTCCATTCTCTTTCCATTTCCATTTCCACTTCCATTCCCATTCCCATTTCCATTTCCTTTTCCATTTCCATTTCCATTTCCATTTCCATTTCCATTTCCATTCCATTCCACTCCACCTTAAATCATCCCTTTTCCCACTTTTCACAATTTCCAGCAAGTTTCTGCCCTTTTGGCTGCCTTGCAGCACCTCTGCACAGGGCTTCAAGTGTCCATTACTTGTTTGTGTCACTTTTCACACCCTTTCCATGAAGCCCATGCGAGAGTTTGTCGCTAAGAACGAGCCCCCATGACACCATTTGGCATACAAAATGTTAACAAGAAAATAAACCAAAGGAAAACTTCCAAGTGAGTCCAGGAAAGCCAGGATTTTCTCCACCAGCAGCATTTTTTGGCTGCCAGGGGTTCTGTGGTTCAGATTGCAGAGAGAAACTGCGTCGGGGTTTTGTGGTGTAGAGTGGAAAATAAATGCAAGGGTTTGGCCTGGAAATGGCAGGATGCTGTGCACTGAACTGTGTGAAAAATTAATGGATTATTAACCAGAACAGATTATTTGTTCATGCATTGACTCATTAATTATTGGGAGACAGTAATGGGATGGGCATCCATAGATTTCAGTACAGTTTGGGATGTAAAGGCAACCCTAAATCTCCTTAGTCACTGCAGTCACTCATTTCACCCTTCGTTGTCATTCATAACTCAGGATTCCACTCTAGACCCTTAAAAACCAAAGGGGAAAGACTCACCTGAGCACACCTCTTTGTAGGTAGGGTTTGGGGTATGTCCTCCTGCATAACCCACTTGGGTGGAGTAGACTCCTTTCTGCCTCCAGAACTTCCTCTCGGCTCCCCAGAAACAGCCCATACCTGAAGAGGGCACAAAATGCACATTGGGAGGTCAAAATCTGCCAATATTCAATCACTTTTTTGCATATTAATTGATACCGGGCAAATTGGAAGGAACATCTATAGGCAGCACCTGCTGGTCAAGTGTTTTCCAAGTTTATTTATAGGGTAACTATAAAGAGAAATCCATTCTGCATCAGAGCACGACTCAAAACACAGCTTGATTTATGCTTCTGAATATCAATTTATCACAGAGGGCAAACCTTGGAAGTGTTTGAAGGCCCAAACAAGGAGAATTCTCATGCACACACCAAAAAAAAAAGTTCCTTACAAGCCAATTGTGATGTTTGTGCTGCATCATTTTTACCTGAGCTGATTAGGAAGCTGTCAAAACACAATAATTTGTATTAATGGCAAACAGTTATTTAATTTTCTGCTTTCAGGCAGAGGTGGCAGCAATAATGGATTATATTATACGTTATATAAAAGGAAAAAATGCTTCAGTTTAACAATTTATGCACAGAGATATTTGATGTTCAGACAAGATTTTTGTAGTCATTCACCCCCGTGGCCAATTATCAAAGGACATCAGACTGTTTAGGGGGGAAATTAAAACCTCTCCTGGTTAAAGGAATTAAGGAACAAACACCACCAACACTGACAATTGTCTGATGGTTTAGTTAAATAAATGTTTAAGGGACTATTTATTATTATTTAGAGTGTCATGGAGATTCCACTATTGTCAAGCTGGAGCAATGAATTGTCCTTTTCAATGACAACATCCTGCTATTATTCCCTTTCTAAAACAGCTGAAATCAAGGCAGTAAGGATAAACTAAATATTAAATACACTGTTTCTATACACGCAGAAATCAGTGATCCACAAGAGTTTTTTCCTGCTGACACTGCAGATATTGTAGGTTAAAAAGTCACAGAAATGATCCTTCAAAGCACAACCAGAAGAAGGGAGCAGCCCCTCCTCCAGCCTTGATGGTTCACAATGTTCTCTCTTTGAACCTTCAGAGATTAACTTCGAATTTAAGTTTTAATGCACTGAAAGGTACAGAACTGGGATTTCTACTTCTGATTCAGGTGCTTAAACAAGCTGCAGGAATTAAGGGCCAAGGCTGCTCCTGGAGATCCTGGAAAGAGGCAGGAACCTCCTGAGGACAACTCCTGCAGAAGATGTAAACTGAGGATGAAATTGCAGTTATTGTCCCTTGATTAATGAGATAACCAGAGCTCTTGGACTTGGTTCCTCACCTAAATCAGGCTGGTGGCTCCAAGCCTCATCCAGCCTGGCCTTGGACACTTCCAGGGATCCAGGGACAGCCACAGCTTCTCTGGGAAACAAACCTCTGCCAGGTCTTCACCACCCTCACAGGGAAAAATTCCCTTCCCAATATCCCATCTAGCCCTGCCCTCTGCCAGTGAGAAGCCATTCCCTGTGTCCTGTCCTTCCATCCCTTGTCCCAAGTCCCTCTCCAGCTCTCCTGGAGCCCCTTTAGGCTCTGGAAGGGGCTCTGAGCTCTCCTTGGATCCTTCTCTTCTCCAGGTGAACACCCCCAGCTCTCCCAGCCTGGCTCCAGAGCAGAGAGGCCATTGGAGCTCCCATAGAATTGGGCACAGCAAGGCTGTATGAAACTGCTTCTAAGGGTGATTTAACTTGTTTTGGGGGTTGTTCCTTAGATCCCAAGTCTGTATCTGCATGAGACACATGGAAAACAATCTTCTTTCCAACTCTAATACTTCAGTGCTTTGCATCCTTAATATTCCAAGAGAAGTTTGAGCTCCAGCTGCCCAAAATCCCAGCTGTGCCCTCAGCAGGTGAGGCTGAGGCTCTCCCAGGAATGACTCTGGAGCCAATTTATCAGTCTACCACTGTCTGGACAAACACACTGAGGGCTGGCCAAGGAGAAACATCCATGCCAAGGAATAGGACAGACCCATATTTTCATTCACATCACATTCCTAGGCCAACAGCTGAGTGTGAACGAGCAACTCAAGATTAAGGAGTGTGCTGGTTTTGCATTAATTGATTTGTGGTGAAAAGGGAAGAAGGAAGTGATTCTCAACAGCTTCCTCCATCCCTGACAAAAACAATCAGTAACTAGTTTTGATATAGCAAAAGATACTCCTCTCCCTAAAAGAATTGATGAAAGACTGTTTTTGAAGGTGGTAAACTAACCTAAGTTCTAAGTTCCATCTCTGCATGTTGTCAGTGAAAAGAAAAGGAAAAAAAAAAAAAAAAAAAAAAGAAGCTTGTGGGGTTGTGGGGGAGAGGAGAAGTGTTTTGAAGGTTTTATTCTGATCCTTATTCATTTCTTTCTCTCTTATAGTTTTGTTAATAAAGCTGTCTTTATACCCTTTAAAGTTTGAGCCTGCTTTGCTCTTCTAACCCTGTCTCACAGCAGAAAAAGAGTAAATAATTCTACTGGGCACTCAACCCACCTCAGTAATTAGTGCATTGGCCAGGAAACAAAAAATTGGTGGAACAAAACCACAAGGAGACAACCCAAACTTGGGTTTGAGTTCAGATACAGGCCCAGCTTCAAATGCAAAGCAGAAATGCTCATTCTTAGTGTTTTATTTCAGGGGTTTTAATGCTCAGTGAATCCCTAATGTTGCTGTTGAGATCCCTGATCGTCAGGGCAGTGGCCAATGACCTGATCAATAACTATTATTTGGGATTCTCTCATTGATAATTGTCTCTTTCCAGGGCAGTGGTGGAGTCCTCATCCCTGGTGGGATTTAAAAGCCCTGTGGAGGTGGCACTTGAGGACATGGGTTGCTGGTGGCCTTGACAGTGCTGGGGGATGGTTGGACATGATCTTGGAGGGCTTTTCCAACCTAAACTATTTTGTGACTCTGTGCATTTGAGATGTGTCCTCATCATGGACTCCTTCATTTTTCCCTCTTCCAGCTGATGCCCCAGTCCATTGTGCTGCCCTTTCCCTGGAGAGAAAGAGGGATTTTATTCTCCTGAAGAACTGCTCTCATCATTTTCTCAAGTGCGCTGCCACCTCACACAAACAATAAATCCTCCCATCCCCGAGAACAGATAAAATTGAAATCTTTGTCATAATAAAACAACCTGCTGGTAAAGAGACATCATTTACAACAATCCAGCACTAAATTGCTTTCCCCAGCATTAATCCATTCAGCTGATGTTTGTTATTCTGCTAAAGTGGTGCCACGTTCGACACAGAAATTGTCATAAGGAGAGAAATATTAACAATAAAATCCCACATAATATTCCAGAATTAGACACGTGAGCTCATGGAGTGCCTGTTTTCCAGAGCACAGGCTGCCTCTAGCCATAGTTAATATGGACAGTTATTACCAAAACAGGGAAATAATTTCAGTTAAAAATTTCACATGGTCCTGTAGTACAAAAAAAAATAAAAAAGTTTACTTAATCCACTTCCCTCAATTATTACTACTTCAGTAAGGAAACTGACGAAATAAAACATTTAAATAATAAATTAAAATAATTAAATAAAAACTCAGAGGGGGAAACAAAATAGTAAAAAAATAATAATAAAAAAGGACGAAAATAACCATAAAAGCAAAACAAGCCACCCATATTATAATTTAAAACTTGAAAACATGAATGTGATTTTAAACTATTCATGAAGTGATTTGCATAATCCCCAGTACTGGGGAAGTGAGTGCAGCTTTAGAGTTGCAGAGGGAGCTTCCCGAGGCATTCCTAAGAGGAAGAAAAAAAAAGGAAATACAGGGAAACACACTCACGTTCCCAGAAAAAAAAAAAAAAGTCTTATTTGAACATAATGGGTATTGCAGAGGATTGTTTAAGCACTGAAAACATTTGTCACTTTTTAATTGCTAATTTGCAAAACAAAAACAAGAATAGTGATGGGTTTTGACTGACTCTTAATTGGAATTTCAAAAAGGTATTTTAGGGTTTGTTTTTTTTCTGGTTTTGAACTTCAAACCCAAACAGATTCAGACAGGAATCTTTAAATGTTCAAACATCCCTATGAAAAATATTAATCAAACAATTGAGGATTAAATTATAGAATCTATATTCCTTTCCAGCATCCACATCCATTTTCTCCAGCTATTCTCTTTATGGATCAATACTCCTATAGATCCTCTGAACAAGATTTTTTTGTCACCAAGGACCCTGTGTTTCCATAGGCAACCCTGTGATTTGCATATTCCTAATAAATAGTCAGCATAAACTGAAATATTCTTCTAAAATAATGAAAGCAAAATGCTACTCTCATAAGAGAGATAAGCACCACATTCTTAAGAGATAAAAAAAAAATAAAAATTAAGTACTCCAAGACAAACAGAGCAGAATGGAACTCCAGGCATTTGCAGGGATGAGTAGCTTTATAGATTAACCACACTGACCAGGTCTCCATTGGCTGCACAGGAGCTTCAGCACCCAGGGATTCATTTATTTGCCTAAATGGAAACATTTGGGATCATTTGAGATGCCTGGGGATATCCAGGACATCTGTGTGCACGAGGCCAACATAAATGACACAGAATTTGGGGGAGATACGTGAAGGAAAATGGTCCTGGATGAGGCAAATGGAACTCATGGAAACATGGAATGGTTTGGGTGGGAAGGAACCTTAAAGATCATCCAGTCCCAACCCCTGCCATGGGCAGGGACACCTCCCACTATCCCAGGTTGCTCCAAGCTCCATCCAGCCTGCCCTTGGACACTTCCAGGGATCCAGGGGCAACCACAGCTTCTCTGGGAAACCTGTGCCAGGGCCTCACTACCCTCACAGCCAAAAATTCCTTCCCAATATCCCATCCATCCCTGCCCTCTGGCAGTGGGAAGCCATTCCCTGTGTCCTGTCCCTCCATCCCTTGTCCCATGTCCCTCTCCAGCTCTCCTGGAGCCCCTTTAGGCTCTGGAAGGGGCTCTGAGGTGTCCTGGATCCTTCACTTCTCCAGGTGAACACCCCCAGCTCTCCCAGCCTGGCTCCAGAGAGCCTCCAGCCCTTGGAGCATCTCCATGGCCTCCTCTGGACTCTCTCCAGGATCTCCACATCCTCCTGATACTGGAGATCCCAAGGCCACAGGTGGGTCTCACCAGAGAATCCCATTTCCATGTTTTAAGGCAGGAGAAACCAGCCCCTAATCCAGACACAGACATTACAAAACCCTGAGAGTCTCTGTAACTGAAGTTGAATCAAATTTTCCAAAATACTGTGACTCGTGTCTGAAAGTTGCCTATTTCTCTGCCACATCCATAAAAAATGACCAACCTGACACACTCAGCAGAACTCTGGGCTGCAGAGATGAATCCCAGACAAAATTACTAATTCCAAAGTTATCTATCCTCATAACAATGTTCACAGCTTGTAATATTGTTAGTTCCTTTTTTTGTGTACTGTGCACAGAAGCCACCACAGAGCACCAAGAAAACGACTGGAAAAACTTATTTGAAAATTATTCAGCCATTTTCCCCCCGTCCCACAAGGACCTCCACGATCTCCAAAGGAAACTTTTCCTCACTTTTGTTCTGATCTCTTCTCCAGTGCCTGTTCCTATCAGACCTGAATGATCCTTGGTCTCCGTGAAGAATCCCTGATGTAAATTCCTATTTATGATTCCATTATGCAGATGAGCACAGGCAGTAAATTTGCATCAGAAGGGTATTCCTGATCCAAACTCCAGCCTCACAAGCTGCACCCAATCTGTGCTAATTAACATCCATTAACTCTGGAGCTCAGTGGAAGCTTCAGGGACTCTCAGCCTCCCATTCATTCCATTTATTTGAAGAAACTCAGAGCAGGCACATTGTGTTCTATATTGGCCGATTTTCATTCCTTATAATGTACACATATACAGTGTTTTCATTTGTGGGATATTTTTCAATGCCTTTTGTCCTTTATCTTTCTGGAATATGCTTCTCTGGTGGCATCAGGTGCAGACACACCTGATTCCCCACGACCTTTCCCTCCTGCCAGCTTTATTTCCAATCCTTTCCTCTCCCTGCCTTCCCAGCAGTCCGTTTGGACATCCAGAAGACTCCTGTTGTTTTTTTTTTTTTGTCATATTTTGAAGAATGAATGCTTTATTTCCTTGGCATGCCAAGCCTCTCCTGGCCTGCTGCCTGCCATCCCTACACCCACACTCCAAGGCACTTTTCCATGCAGCAGATTAAGGAGCTGTTCCCATGCCAGCAATGCTTCGCTGAGGAAGATGAACTGCAAAGGACACGGATCCTGCTCCTCCTTCTGTTAGCAGGATTTTAGGATATATTCCACCAGCTGGGAGGTGTGTGTGGGGTGGAGTGTGGGGGGGGAAATGTCAGCTTTAAATATAATAAAACGTGCTAGGGAGAACAAAGAGCAAAAACCTGGAAACCTCTTCCCAACGCCCAGAGGAGAGGAAGGAGCGGGACAGGATCTTTCCAGACAGAGGAGCCTCCTGTGCCAGGCTCTGCTCTGAGTCCCTGGGAGCAGTGGCTGTGCCAGCTGCTCCAATGCTACAGGATCCAGCTCCCATACATTGAGGCAGCAAAGGACAGCCAAGAGCACATCCCACCGGCTACCTCAGAGCTTCCAGCCCGAGCCAACATCTCCGGGAGCTGCAGGCACAGCTGCCAGGATCCTGCTTCCCTTGGCCAGCACAGGACTTGGCCCAGGTTTTGAATACGATTGATTTTGTTCCCTCTGTAAAATCTGGAGAAGGAAATGCTCAGCTGCTTTGAACTGAAATTTTTTTTTCCCCTTTTTTTTTCTTCCCCTCCTCCATCCCATCCCTCCCCAGTTGGGAAGGAATAAAACTGAACCTCGGCGAGTTCCATCCCTATACAATAATGCTCATTCCATACATTTCAGCCAAACACCACAGTGTGATTGGCATTTTCCTCCTTAAAAAGCTGTGGAGAGCAGTTGGTACAGCTGACTGATTGAAGACAGTCCAAGTACTGATATTTCTGAGCATGGAGCCAAAGGGATATTGATGCTCTGTGCTCTGAAATTGTGGAGACCATTAATTCTTAGAACTTCTCAGGCTGGAGAGGGGACCTTGGCTTCGCCATGGAAGGTCAGGATAAGACCTTGGTGAGCACCATTCTGTTCCCTGCCCAGAAAACATGGGCAAGTAGGTGGCAAGGAAGCTGTGATGGGAACCTGGAGATCTCTGGAGGATCTGTTGGGGAGAGTCCACAGAAATCCACTGAGATGTTCCAAGGGCTGGAGCCCCTCTGCTCTGGAGCCAGGCTGGGAGAGCTGGGGGTGTTCACCTGGGCAAGAAAAGGCTCCAGGGAAACCTCAGGGCTCCTTCCAGAATCTAAAGGGGCTCCCCAAGAGAGCTGGAAAGGGACTTGGGACAAGGGATGGAGGGATAGGGCAAGGGGGATTGGCTTCCCACTGCCAGAGGGCAGGGAGAGATGTGATACTGGGAAGGGATTTTTTTTCTTGTGAGGGTGGGGAGACCCTGGCACAGGTTGCCCAGAGAAGCTGTGGCTGCCCCTGGATCCCTGGAAGTGTCCATGGATGTTGGATGAGGCTTGGAGCACCCTGGTGTAGTGGAAGGTGTCCCTGCCCATGGCAGGGGTTGGGTCTGGATGAGCTCTAAGGTCCCTTCCCACCCAAACCCTTCTGTGTGTCCATGATCTCCCTGTTTGGATAATCAGATAAAAATGTCCTGGGAACCCAGGAGAACATCCAGCATATCCAGTTTACACACAGCAGATCTCCACCTGGCTACAATAATTTTTCCTGACTTTATGTAACTCCATAGCACCAGTAACTCCACAGCACCAGATTCCCAAAAGATTAACTTTTGTTGTCTAGAGGGAAATACTCCCATCAGTCCCTTTGGCTCCACTCTGATTGCGGACACAAGTCCAGGAGCAAACTGGATCTCAAATCCCTTGGGAAGTGAGTGGATACAGCTTTGTTGAGCACTTTGATACTGTCTCTGCACTTACAGAACTCTTATTAAGGGCTTGAAAATCTAAAATTATCAAAGCCATGTCCTCCAGATAAAAATACAACATGAAACTACCCAAGAGCCTTTGTTCTGAATTTTTTCAAGTTCTTGTCGAGGATCTGGAAAGAATTCCAGAGTCAGATTGAAATGCACTCTCATCTCTTGCACAGCACTGAGATACGCAGGGTGCTTTGGCAGCCATCTGGATCCATACAGGATTAATGTTATCAATCAGGATTTGAAACAAAATTGTACCATTGATACCCTCAGGGGTTTAACATCCAGCAGTCCCTGAATATCTGAGCAATCAGAGAATATTTGAGATCACTGGGAAACAATCAGCTAAGAAATGGTTGGGAGGAATAGGGAAAAAAACACAGTGAAACAGAGAACAAGTTGAGCTGAAAGAAATAAAACTGCTGATGACAGATGGCATTAAGAGGATGATCTTCCTCGATGAGCGTTGGCTCTAATGCTCCAACAGGGTTGATAAATATGTTGAACAGCTTGCCTGGGGCAAGTCAAACAAAGCCCTGGGCAAGAAATTTAAAATGCAGTTTGCCTAACAGAGCAACTAAAGAGGAATTTCTTGGCTCACCGTTTTGCCAAGACGTGTTCTGGTGTTCTGTTCACACTGCATGAATTCCCAGGGAAACTGTTGGGTTTGCTTCTCTCTCTCTCTCTTTTTTTTTTTTTTTTTCCATAGGAGAAGCAGAAGCCTCATGTTCATTCAAATTAACAAATGCCCAGGAAATTGGTTCCTGCCTGTGGCTGCTGACGTTGGACGCGGGCGTGGGCACGTGTTTGTGTACGGATGGATGTTTGGATAAAAGCTGCACAACAGATCATTGCAAAAGGAAAAGCAGATTATCATCAGAGGGAAAGAATATTTTACTGTCAAGAGAAAAAACTGCCATGTTTTCAGCACAGGAAATGTGTCAGAAGGATGACTTTGGAAAAAAAACTCTTGAAGACAACAGCACTCAAACTGGGAAAAGCAATGGGGAGGTACAGAAAATGAGTGCAAAATGTGTTTATCAAACCCATCCTAAAGCATGTTACAAGTTATAAATAATACAAACTCAACAGGATTCAAACAAAGCTGAAGCCAATATCCAGAATGTTAATAAGGCTTAAAGCACAGTTGCTCTGAACTTCCCAGGCAGAACACAAGGGGTTTCACATATTCCTATTTCAATGCAATTTTGAGCTTAACCAGCAGAGAGCAGGGACAGACCCGGCACTTCCCAGGGTGGCCTTATTCACTGCCTCCATATCCTTTCCCAGCCAAAAAGCAGGAATATTTAAATCATTTTTGTCCTGAAAATCAACAGAGCTGCTTTTGGGTGACTCCACACTATAAAATTCCATTGTCAAAACTCTCTGTTGGAAAACTTGCCTCTAATTCCCAGAAACTGGGAGATACAGCCCAGCCAAAAAATCATTTCTGATGACATGAAAGGTTCACATCACACACTGTAAGGAGAATATGGAAAAGCAGCAGAGGCCAAACTTTGTGACCTTTGAGAGCTGGCCCAGAATCTCCCTGTGCCCATGACACTTCCCCAAACCTGGCAGAGCCAGGAGAACAATGGTGCACGTCAACTTCCACCCATGAGAGGCACCTGGACCCTCCAGAAGTTTCCTATGGATCTGAATAATCAGAATCTCAATAATCCACTTTTCAGGAAGAGAAGCAGAACTTGTGAGAGTGAAGAAAGCCAAGTACCTTGTCATTCTTCCTTCTCTTTTTCCTTAATCTTGGGATACAGGCTTTGTTTCTAATCACTGTAAATAATCAAGCCTCATATAAATTATAATGTATTAAATATTATTTAAATACTCCACAAGTGAGGCATGAGTGGTACCAAAGCAAAACAAAGAATCCTTTTTGGAAAAATACCAAATTACAGGTCTTTGTTTAAAATCTCTTTTTCATGCCTTGCCTGTGACTTTCAAAGGTTGGAATCAATGATCTGAGAGGTCTTTTCCAAACTTAATGATTCTCTGTGTCTATTGAGTAAGACAAATACCACTTGATAAGACTCTGTATTTTCAAACCGTCTCCTTCCCATATTTTGCTTGGTTTGTATTCTTCAGTGGGAAAATTTGGGATGAGTCAAGGGAATGGTCATGGCTCCAAGGCTGCCAGAGGTCCAGGAGTGTTTGGACAATACTCTCAGGCACAGGGTGGGATTGTTGGGTGTCCTGTGCCAGGCTATGAGCTCAGCCTGATCTTGGTGGGTCTCTTCTGACTCAGAATATTTCATGATTCTCTGAAGATCAGGTATGAAAGAACAGGAATCAGAAATGCCTAACAATAAACAGATAATTCATTCAAAAAACAGCTCAATGTCTTACTCCTGGAAGTTTCCATCCTAAAAAATGTATTTGGTCTTTGAGCATGGAAACATCACAGATCCCAGAATTGTCTGGGTTGGAAGAGACCTTAAAGGTGATCTCATTTCACCCCCCCTTCCACTAGACCAGGTTGAGATCCAGTCTAGTCCATAGATCAGATTGAGCTTCATTCATGAAAATGAACTAAAATCTGTCTACTTGGCTTTGTATAAAATCATCAATCCCATTATATTTAGACAGGTGGAGCACTGGGAAAAACTAGATGAGCAGGAGGCTTTGGGAATTCAAGGCTGAACCCAGACTCTAAAAGATTTTCTCTCTGAAGCTGATTTCCATCATTAGCGGTGTTGCTATTTTCAAACCCACAGCACATAAAGCCTTTGCCACAGGTTTGTGAATTCCATTGTGCTGGGTTCTGGGTACAAACACAGAACAAAAGAGCAACATTCCCAAAAGTTGACTTTTTCTATTTACAGGGTCATTCATATTCCTACGTTCCATAAACATCAAAGAGGACTGTCACAAATTGTAAAAACCGCAAAATTCAGGAAGGGGAAACCAATAAACACCTGTTTCCTTTCATGTTTGGGGATTTGGGAATGCAGCTGATTGAATGTTCGTGGCTGGGATCAACAGGCAGCATTTCCCATGAACAACTGACTGACATCCAAAGCAATATTACACCACAAATGGATCTGACCTGCAGGAAAGAAGAGCTATTCACAAACCAGGAACAATCAGTCCTTAAGTGCAAAGTGTCGGGATTAAAAATGCTTCTGTTTCATGTCTAATCCATTAAAGAGTCATCTTGAGGAGTCCTGTAGGCACCTGATGTTTCTTGGCCACAAATACGACGCTTGAAGTGTCCCAAGGACACGGAAAAAATGTCAAAGTTTGTGGTCAAAAATCTGATTCCTTGAACTATTTGCTTACTCCTTTGAATTTCTCTTACCAAATAAATTATTGGAGCAATGAAAACATGATGAATAAAACCAGCAGAAATTCTTAGCACAGCCCTGAATTGTCCAAACATGGAATCAAAATTTACCATAGGATGGTTTGGGTTGGAAGGGACATTAAAGATCATCCTGTTCCACCCCCTGCCATGGACAGGGACACCTTCCACTATTCCAGGCTGCTCCAAGTCCTGTCCAACCTGGCCTTGGACACTTCCAGGGATCCAGGGGCAGCCACAACTTCTCTGGCCAACCCTGTGCCAGGGCCTCCCCACCCTCACAGGGAAGGATTCCTTGCCAATATCCAATTTAAATCTGTTCTCTGTCACTTTGGAGCCATTCCCTCTCATCCTGTTACTCCAGGTGTTATTCCAAAGTCCCGCTCCAGTTCTCTTGCAGGTTCCCTTCAGGTACTGGGAGGAGCAAGTAGGTCACCCTACAGCATCTCTGCTCCAGGCTGAAGAATCCCAATCCACTCAGCCTTTCCCACAGCAGAACTACTCCATCCCTCTGATCATCCTGGTGCCTCCACTGGACTCTCTCCAGCAGCTCCACATCCCTCTGATATTGGACTTCAGGGCTGGAGGCAGCTCTGCAGGTGGGGTCTCACCTGAGGGGGGCAGAGGGGCAGAATCTCCCCTTCCCCTGCTGCCCAGTGGTTTCTGGGCTGGGTCATGTCCAGCTCTCACCCACCAGCACCCCCAAGTCCCTCTCCCAGGCCTGTTCCATCCCTTCATCCCCAGCCCGGATTGATCCCGGGGGCTGCCCCAACCCAGGTGCAGCACCTTAATCTCAATGAGCACAGCAGAAAGCCCAAGGATTCAGTCACTAAAGAACAAACCATGCCTCAACCTGGACACCCTCCTCTATTCCTTAAAGAAGAGAGCAGTTTCTTAATATATTATGTTTCCAAGGTCTGTTAGGGATAAAAAGAACCGCGGCTACAATAATATGGTGAAGAGATTGAGATAGAACTACACGGTCCTATCATCAAGCTGATTATTTGCTTCATTGCAAAGCATCACATCTTTAGTTCAGCCATTGATTTGAGGCTTTCAAATCATTTTGTGATCTTCCTTCACTCTGAGAATTCCAGCACTTGGCAGAGATTCATTTTAGATCATCCCCGGTCATTTGCCACACTTTAGTGCTCCACTACTCAAGTAGAACTTGATGTACACAGAAAATAAGAGATGTCATCAGGGCTGTGTAATCCATTTCATATAAATCCATCTCTGCAATAACATCCAAGCCTTACCCTTGTCTTGTGAAAATCTCTCTAATCTCCCAAGCCACCTTGGGGAGCTTGAGATAGAGAGAGAAGCAAAACAAAATATATTCCACTCTTATAAAAGCAAAGAGCCACGTTTTGTTACCAGCAAAATAGGAATCACTTCTAGGGCCTTGCTGCAGAAAATAATAACTTGTTTACAAGGTTTGTTTACTGCAAGGAATAGAAAAATTGCCTTTTCTTTCCTTTTTTTCTGATGACTATTGCGGAGTTAAATGAACTGCCATAGCCACATTCAGCAAAAGTAATCTCATATTCCTTATTATATTCATAGCCTTAGATTTCAAACAACAATAGAAAGCTGTAGGCACCCTGACAATTATTTAAACCTACAATCTGTAATTGCTCAGGAGCAAAAAAATAATTACATTCAAATAACAAGCAATTCAAGAAGCAGCCCTTTCGTCCTTTTTTCCCCTTAACCCTTTTCCAAACCAATAAATGCTTTCCAAGTGCACCTAGATCATTCAAATGGATCTATTTTGAACCATAGCTGTCCTTAATGGAAATATGGAAGTTCCAAGAGTTATTCTCTCATCTGTTGTGAGCCAATGAAATGATGGTGAGTTCTCACTGGCAAAAGAGAATAACTCTTCCCACCCATCTCCAAAAAAAAACCCCAAAAGATAATTACTCAAGAAAATATCAGAGTAGATTGTTAGAGAAAAACTAATTTATATCCAGGGGGCAGACAGAGGCCAAATATTAATGTGGTTAGTCATTTACCCATTGTGCAGCACAGTCATTCCCAAAAAAACCTGGACTGGCAGCGTTGGAAATAAAGGAACTATAAAAAACACTGAGGCAGAGTGGCACTAATGGCTCAGCAGAGGAATTGCCATCACTCACAGCAAAGTCCATGACCTGCAGCTCTCCAGATCTATTTCCTTCGACATCCCAAAAAAAAAGTCACCCTGTGCCCTCCAGACTGAGCTGAATGGTTTGTGGTTGCACAGTCCTGCTGCAATAAACAGCCCCTCTGACTCTGAGCAGGATTTTGGGGAGCCACAGATCCCTGTGGGAACATTTTTGGATAACTGCAGGCTGGGATAATTCCACAGTGTTGAGGACAGAGCTGTGGTGCCCCAGGGTGGGAGCAGGGAGAGGTCATTCCAAGCTCTGCATCCAGGCCACCTGAGTCCAAGCACATCTCCCATATCCAAGCCACAGACACATCCAAAACGAGTTGTCTCGTTTACAGCATCATTGTGCAATCAGTCACTTTGTCTCCTTTGGAATTTTGGGGGTTTTTATGGACATACAACTCAAAGGCAGGTCAAGGGCAGTTATGGGAATGTTTATCAAGTTTGCAAAACTTGTCCAGCAGAAAAAGATTCATAAATATCTTTAAATCATTATTTCTTGTGACTAATCATGGAATGAAAGGATGAGTTGGGGTTGGAAGGGACTTGAAAGATCATCCAGTCCCAGACCCTGACATGGGCAAGGACACCTTCCACTATCAAAGGCTGCTCCAAGCCCTGTCCAACCTGGCCTTGGACACTTCCAGGGATCCAGGGGCAGCCACAGCTTCTGCAGGAAATGTGTGCCAGGCTTCCCCACCCTCCCAGCCAGGAATTCCTTCCCAATATCCCATCTTAATCTACCCTCTGGCAGTGGGAAGCCACTGGCCTGTGTGCTGTCCCTCCATCCCTTGTCCCAAGTCCCTCTCCAGCTCTTCTGGAGCCCCTTTAGGCCCTGGAAGGGAATCTGAGGTCTCCCTGGATCCTTCTCCTCTCCAGGCTGTCCAAGTTATCCTGGATATCCCAGATGAATTACTCTCAGATTCAGACAGAGATCTCCAGGCAACCACTCAATGGAGTAAAGAGGGACCATGTGAATGACCAAAATATTCTTCTACATCTCAAAAACACACCCAGATCTTTAAGGCAGTAATAAGATCTTGGGTTTATTGGTCTCCAGAAAACAAATCAAATTAAAATCTCTTTATCCACCCCAGGGATAAACCCCATCCCATTGGGTGAGTCTGAGTGTCACCATTCTAATACCTAAATGTCACATTTGTCCTCTCTTGGCTTGTCAGGAAAATTCCAGAGAGTGACCTGAGTGAAGCCCATCCTGCTGTGCCGCTGGATTTTGGAATCAGGGATTGTTTGGAGCCTTGGGATCTCCTGAGCTGGTGTAAACTCAGGGACTGATGGTGCATGAGGGACAGACAGACACAGTGACAACAACATTGCTCACCACACTTCCCATCCCAGAAGAGTCAAAAAAAGCTGGATGACCATCAGACAAATGAGGCTCCATGTCACCCCTTTGGATACCAGGAGGACACCCTGCCCTCTCCCCATCCCTAATTCCAAACACATTCCAGAATTCCACTCCAGCTCCATCCCCTTGACTCGAGCTCGTGTCTGCTCCTGCATAATTCATTACATGACTCTCAATAATTTTCAGTCAAGGTTCAAGCAGGAATATGTCACACCAGGATTAGATTATTTATGAGCATAATGTTGGATTTAAGCCAATGACACACCAATAAATTTTATCTCCAAGCCTGACATATCTCATGCTGTTTTTCCTGGCTCACAAACAAATATCTACGGCTGTCTCGGAATTACTCGCGTTCAACTTAAATCAGAATTTTTCTTTTTTGTGATTAGTTCTTATCTTGCTTGAAAAACTGATTGTGTTGTTTGTTTCTTCCAGAGCTTGATGTGTGATTTTGCCTTCATTTCCCAAGTGTGTCCAGCACAGAGAATAAAGTCAGGTATTCCAGAATAAAAATCTGGAATAAGGTGCTGTTTGAGCCTTTTAAAGGATGGATTTCTACTCTTTTCTAAAGACAAAAGACTTGTGTCACCCAGGACAACCAGAGAAAAGTACCAGCCAGCATCAATTCCCACTAAAAATAATATAACATGAGCATTACCCCAAATAAAATAATAAAAATGTACCATTAATACATAAAAACACATTATATATAAATATTTAATAACATAAATATTTTTTTATAAATCTGTACTGGGACATAAAGGATTCTCCAATCAATTCTAGGAGCAATTTTTTCCCATCCAACCTCATGCAAACATGGAACAACTGCACTTAAATCTCTACAATTTGACAAAAGGTGCCTGAGCTCCCATGATGGTCACTGGAGATGCAGTTCCAATGGAATGAGGTGACCTTCAAGGTCCCTGCCCACCCAAACTATTCTAAATTCTGGGATTCTATTCCAATTGAGCCCTCTACATTTCAGGAGTATTTCTGAGTCAAGTATTTTAAAAGTTGGTGAAGATTTTTGTATCTTTGATCAGGAGCAAGGTTATCTAATGATATATTTTTCCAACAGTTTCATCAGGTGAGGAAAAACTCCTGAAAATCAGGAAAATCACCCTAAATTCTCCCAAACTAAATAACCCAGGAGTAACTAATCCATTTTTTTTTTTAATATAGGACCCTTTTTGCTCAGTCTCACACAACCAGATCTAAAATTTCCAGGCTGTGCCAGCAGCCTTGGGAAGATAAATCCATTAGGATACGCTGACAACACTTTGTGGATGTCACAGTATATCTAAAACGATCAAAACAGCACCATTTTCCCCCTCCAAAAAACCCTCTTACATATTTTTTTCATGGCTGAACAGAATAAATCATCAGCACTCCGTGTGTTTTATTCCATGTCACCAGTCTCTGTGCTTTATTAGCAGGAATCCAAGGATAAATCTGATGGTAAATGTGCCCATCCCAGCACATAAACAAACACACACACAAATATATCTCCTGCAAAGCAGCATCAATCTGATCAGGGCGGCCTCCAGTCATTAACAGGATAATTTACTCCTATTTCCAACTTAAACCAACTCAGAATGATGCCAAGCATATGTTCCTCCTGCTCATTGATATACTCCTATTTATCACAGGCAAGGAATTACTTCTCTGCAAGGCTTTTGCAATAGCTCAAGGTGCTCGTGGTGCCTTTTTTTGCATGGAAAATAAAACATTAAATGGATAAAATAAAATAATAAAAAACCCATAAATAAATAAAATATTATTAACTTTTAAAATTTAATATATAGATAAATAGAAAAATAATCATCTTCAAGACAATTCCTGCTATTGGAGATCCCCTAGCCCTATCCCAGAAGTCATGGAAATTAACTGTGTCTCTTCTGCTCTTTTCTGTGGCAATACCCCCAAAACATAATGAAAAGGTTGTTTTAAGGTGAATGATGCTGATTTAAAAGCTGCAGCCTGACTTTTAAAAACCCCCAGATCATCCCTAATGTGCAATAGCCACTCTAAGCAGAAATCCACACAAAGCTGAATTCTTCATTACCTCAAGAAACTTAAATTAACATTAAAAACTCCCTGATGGAGAAGCACAGAGATTGTGTTTGAAGGCCACATTACTTTTGTTTTCTGAAGGAAAAAGAGATGTGGCTCCTTTGAAAGCAAAGGATGCTCTGAAGGGTTGTGCTCATCAAGGACAGCTTTCACTTTGTGTTAGGGATATTTTATTGTCCCTTATTAGTGTTTATAAATGTCAGGAAATGTCCTTGGTGAGGACCAAGCAGAACTGTAGCATTTTGTTTTTATCAGGGTCTCCTTGCCCAGTGCCCTGCCCACTTATATCCCCACAAAGCTGATGCACAATTCCATCAAATCACAGCAGCAGCATCTAAAGCACAATGCCCAGGATACTCCACAGGACAAGAGAAACTGAGGGGTTCTTTTCAGAAAAACAAATTATTTAAAAAGGTCCTAGAGTTATGGAGGTTTTTTTCTGTGTTTATCCCTTTATTTTACAACAGGTTTAGGGGTAAATTTTTAGTTCAGGGCTTTTCTGCATAGGCATTAAAATCTGAACAAGGAATATTCCCTGGCAGTGACTTAAAAAAAACAAAACCTGGAGGTTTGACCAGCAAACCAGAGCATCTCACTTCAGGCAGGGTTGGGAGGAAGATGATGATCTGAGGAGAAGGATTTGGGGATGGTGGTGAAGGAAAAGCTGGACACACCCTGATACTTGGAGTCCAGAACCCCCCCATGTCCTGGGCTGATCCCCCAACAGGGGCAGCAGGGGAGGGGGGATTCTACCCTGTTCAGGTGAGACCTCACCGGCAGAGCTGCCTCCAGATCTGGGCTACAACAGCAGAAGGATTTGGAGCTGCTGGAGAGAGACCAGAGGAAGCCAAAGAGATGTTCCAAAGCTGGGAGAGCTGGGGGTGTTCAGCTGGAGAATGATCCAGGGAGAGTTCAGAGCTCCTTCCAGTCCCTAAAGGAGTTCCAGGAGAGCTGGAGAGGGACTTGGGACAAGGGACGAAGGGACAGGACACAGGGAATGGCTTTCCACTGCCAGAGGGCAGGGATAGTTCGGATATTGGGAAGGAATTCCTGGCTGTGAGGGTAGGGAGGCCCTGAGGTTGCCCAGAGAAGCTGTGGCTGCCTCTGAAACCCTGGAAGTGTCCAAGGCCAGGTTGGACAGAACAACCTGGTGTAGTGGAAGGTGTCCCTCCCCATGGCAGAGGGTGGGACTGGATGATCTTTAAGATCTCTTCCCAACCAAACCATTCCAAGATTCCATGTTTAGGCAGTGGCTGCAATAATGATGACCCAGGACCCAGCAGGGGTTGGGAACTGGGCTGTTTCAGTGCTCTGGAAGAGGCAAAACCAAAAGACAAAATCAGCGTCTGGAAGAGAGAAAAAAGGAAAATGGGAACTAAGGGTAGATTTCTTTAATAAACACACTCCAAAGGTAAGAATGGGAACATGATTTGGTTTAGGGACAGAGCAGCCTCCCTTTAGGCCATTCCCTTTTGTTGTGCCCTGACTTCCCAGGCTTTTTCTCTCATTCCAGAATTCCAGAAATGCTGTGTCCATTTTTCCATCACTGTGTGAAAACAGGACAGCATTAATGCCTCAGAACTCTGCAAAGCCAGCCAATTAATACAGTTTCTTCTCTTTTCCTCATGCTGAAAGAGAATCAGCATGAGAGACATGAACCCCTTCTGCAGGACACTCCCTCTGGCTCTCAAATCTTCCACAATGTGATCCTTGCACCATGTGATGATATTGCTGTGGATGTTTCTTCTCCATTTGGGTCAGAGCAAACACGCCTGTTTCAACATCATCAAGTCTTACATTTTCTTCAGATGGAGATAAAACATCTTCTGATGTGTAGCGTTGTTTTAAGTTTTCTTCTTTTTCTTTGAGAAAAAAAAAATTGCTTGTTCTATTTTTACCATCTTAAAAAAAATTAAAAAAATGTTTCTCTTGGGGGCCAAACTTTGTTCCCTGTGATTTTCTTTTCCTGGTGAAAAATAGTCACTGGAAACTCAGCTGGACCAAAAGACTTCCTAACACTGGTTCTTCTCTGACACAGCCACCAGCAGCTGTTCCAGGATGAATGAAAAGAAACTCTATATGGATTTACCCATTCTTGAACCCATCATCCCACTTCAAAGGGAAATAATTTTCTATTAGTTGAGAAGTTGCCCTAGAGAGGTCTTTATCCACAGAAACAGAATGGTTTGGATTGGAGGGACGTTAAAGCTCATCCTGTTCCACTCCCCGTCATGGGCAGGGACAACTTCCACTATCCCAGGTTGCTCCAAGCCCCGTCCAATCCTTATGGGAAGGAGCTGAAGCCCCCAAGAGTTAATTTTCAAATAACCTTTGGAAGCAGTGGGAATGCAGCTGTGACAGGACACAATAACTCAGGCAAAACACAATAATAACACAGCTCCATGGAATTACTGGAATGTGCTGCTGTCTAATAAGAACAGAGCAGAAGGTGACCAGGCCTGGATCCGTCTGCCAGCTCTGAAATATCCATAATTAGACCTTATCAGTTCCTTAACATCCTATTTCTGTCTGCACTTTGTTTACATCAAGAAACCAATTATCCCATTACGAGCCAGTCTATGTCAAGCAAATACAGCTCGATGTGCTCCTACATTTTGAAAGTGTTGTAATTACAAATCTGAACTATTGCCAGATTTCACTGGAAGTAAATAAGAGCCCTTCCATGCACACACCATATGCACAATGCTTCCTCCTGGAGAAACCAGGTGACACAGAAATCTCAGGGAATATGGAGGTGCTCAGAAATAAACTGGAGTCTTGCACCAGCAGCAGCTGAAAAGGAAAAGGAGTGCTTAAAATTCAACAGAAATCTGATCAGAAACATTTCTGAGCATAATTTGCCTGCCCGTGGCAGGGGGTTGCAACAAGGTGATCTTTAAGCCCAAACCTCATCTAGCCCAAACTTTTCCATGATTTTATAATGCAAAAGTGCATTTAAATGTGTTTAAAATATGCAAGAGTTAAAATGGTGCTGAGGAAAAAATATTGATTTCTTGAAGTTGTGAATGTTCTGCAGCTTTCACGTATTTGGGGGTTTTTTATCTCTGGTAAATAAGTTGAATTTAGACCCTTAACTGTTTCTTTTCAAAATATTATCAACCTCCCTTATATATATATACAGGTTTTGAATTTTGATTAGGTTTGGGGTCAAAATCAGTCTCCTAAGACAAAATACTTTTAACTGAATATACCCATGGCCATAAAACTTCCAAGAAAACTTTCTGGACAGCCATTTATTGAAGGACTTCTACTTTATCATTCATAATAACAAACACATAACATCAAGTTTCACTTGTTCCATGGAAACACAGAACCCCAGAATGGTTTGGGTTGGAAAGGACCTTGAAAACCACCCAGTTCCAACTCCTGCCACTATCCCAGGCAGCTCCAAGCCCCATCCAGCCAGGACTTGAACCCCTCCAGGGATGGGGAGCCCACGACTTCTCTGTGCAGCAGTCACAGAATTTGGGAATAGACTTCAGGGAATTCTTGACACAGCATTCCAGTGTCTCCAGTGAGGCTGTGCCTGTGCACAAGGTGTTCCCTTGGTGCTTTAATCTCAGCTGGGAGCTGGATTACAAGGTCACAGGATGGGGAGCATTAAAAGATTTCCATTGAAGAATCCATTGAGCCTCTCAAAATATGGCTTTTTTTCCCCCACTGTAGAAACAAGGACACATTTCTTTCTCCTAATGAACAACAGGTGCACCTCCAGCAGCTGAGTGATGCTGAACAGGCAACAGGAGAGTCTCACGATTATTTAAATCATCCTTTGAAATCTGTGAGGTTCTGCTATAGATGGGAAAGCTGCAAGAACAATGTCCAGAGTACATTCACCCCGTCCCTTGATCCAAACAAGCAGTCACACCATCAGATAAATAAAGCACCATCAGGAAAGAGCATCTTGAGGAGGTTTTTCAGGGGAGGGAGCTGCGGAATGAAAACCAGCCGCGTTTTGCAGCAGGTGGAAGGCTCGGTGTTTACAACTCTGCATTATATTTTATTCTGCTGGTTTACTGGTGCGTCTAAAGCTATCTAAGCAGAAGGAAAATTCACTGCAAATTGGCTGTCTCTACACAACCAACCTTCAGAGTTTTTTGGATCTTTTTAAGCAGTCACAGGATGGGTCAGGTTGGAAGGGAGCACAGTGGGTTCTCATCTGGTCCAACTCCCTGCTCCAGGAGGGTCATCCCAGAGCACAGGGAACAGGATTGTGTCCAGATGGGTCTGGAATACCTCAGTGAGGGAGAATCCACACCCTCTCTAGACAGGAAGAAGGATCTCTTCAAAGTAACTACTGCTCTCCCAGACTCGTCCCTGTGAATCCCAAGTAAAGGATTAAAGGGTCTTTCTAGAAGAGGGGTGTGCAAATCCTGTCTTGGTGAGGTGGAGTCAGAAATTCAACTGGCTCAGGTTCTGTCCTGATCTTACAGAGTCCCAAAATACAAAGAACTTGCTGTTAACAGGATCACACATGGATAGGATGAGTAGTAATCCCAGGAGAGGAATTCCTAACTGACAGTTTTCTTCTTCTAGTACTTGTTTTAGAATCAACAGAATCATGGAATGGTTTAGTTTGGAAAAGGCACCTTAGAGCTCATCCAGTTCCATGGGCAGGGACACCTCCCCACCACTCCAGGTTGCTCCAATCCCTGTCCAACGTGGCCTTTTATTCCCATTCACATGGGCTGGAGGGAGGAAAATGAACTGCAGCTCCCTTTTCCCATCCCCACCCATCAGATTGGGATGCCAACCCAAACAAAAGCCAGGGATTATCATCAGAGTCATGTTTGTGCACGATTCCAATGCAGGTCTAATAGCAAAAATCAGGATGTGGAGGTTTTCTGATCCTTCACAGCACAGATGGCACCAGCCTGAGCTTTCACCACTTAAGCCCAACACTTGCAATCACAGCCTTGTGGAAAATCTAGGGCAATTGAAAAAGAATGGAAGTTTCCAGGCTTGATAGGAATGTTACAGAGTTCCTCAGCAATGCTTCAAAGTGTGCCGTTTAATAAGATTTTGCACTTTTCCAATTAAATTCTGTTGCTTTCTGTGAATTTTTACGAATTTTGTACAATGATAGAACCAACACCCATCACAAACACTGGAAATCTGATATGATCATGACACAGAAACTAAAAATAATTTTTTTAAAAATAGCTTCTTTTTTTAAAAAAATAACTAAACAGCACAGACAGCATCAATATCAGACTGTACCAGAACCCTCCGACCCTTCCTGCTGTAAGAAATTCAAAGAAAAATCTCTAAATCCATCTCAGCCTTGGAGCTTAAAAGGTTAAAGTCATTTTCCATTTGCTCCAAAAGAAAATTATAAAACAATCACTCATTCCAGAATTTGTTTATGTTCCCAAAACCCACAGAGGAGGAGACACTGACAGAAAGGCAACACTGGATTGGAGGAACTCTGAAGAGAAGTTGAATAAATGATGTTGGAAACTAAAGGGTGACACCCACAAACGATAACTCCTCTTCAACCATGAAATTACACCAACATTAATTCCACAGGAAATAATCAGCAAGATTTTTTGCCATCCTCAATTGAAAAAATCATTTTTGGAGTATTAAATTAATGTGTATCGAGGTTTTCATATTTACTTCAGCATCACAGATAGAGAAACATTTAATAGAATATAATACATTTCCTGAGGCATTTTGGACCATCCTGCACATGCTAATTGAGAAATACATTCCTTGTAAACAACTCAGTTGTATCAAAACAGCATTAGGAAATTTTTCATTCTCTGCAGCAATAAATTTTAATAATAATTGCCATAGAAATCCACTTTTTGCTTCCCAGTAAATCCCAAAGGTTTGCCTTAAGGACTAACATCAGCACATACCAAAATGAGAGCTCTGACAATTCCTAGATTTGGGTAAAGTCCAGATCTTGGTTGGAAAAGGGTGATTTTGATTCATTTTAGGATGTTTTTTACTTTCAGCAGTAATTAATTCCTCTGGAGAAACACCTTTTCAAGTCTTCAAAATGGGCTCAAGGAATGACATTTTCATAGAAAAAGAGACAGATACAGAGAAATTAAACTTCTTCTCTTTTCCATCTGGCCACTTTTCCAGCTCTGATGGCTCCCAACAGGAATTCCACAGGACTATTCACAAGGTCAGGTAGAAACCAGCAGGTTTGGGGCATGTAAATGCTAAAAACCCTACAAGTCCATGAGATCCCAAACACCTGGAGTTCATTGCATGGTTTAAAGTGTGGAGAATCATGGATCATCTTCAGAATTTTGTTGAAACTGATAAATTATCTTAGACAAGTAATCATACATTAAAAAGCTATTATTTTGGAATTTTTAGGGAACTAAATACAGGATTTACATTTTCTGTTTGTATAACTAAGAGAAAACATTTTTAGTGTATTTCTTTATTATGGAAATTACATATAAAGGACAAGTCCCAAAATGCCCAGTGGCTTTAGCTGGTGTCAGTGATTGGAAAACGTCAGGAGCAGCCCCAGATTCTAAAACTCAAAGAAGTCAGGCTGAAATTAAGAAATTTGGATTGCAGAAACACCACAGAGCTTTGAGCTTTTATTTTCAAACTGATGCCTTACCAAACAGAGCCATCTGTGTTCCCTCTGGGAAAGGTTCAACCATTCTGTTCCCATTGACATGATGTTTATCTAGAAGGAGGGAAAAAAAAAAAAGTTAAAATGTGATAAGAGTATTTGCTTTGCATAAAATCAATTGTTTATTTCTCATAAATACAGTGAAACCAGAACAACTCTCATGGGCAGGGACACCTTCCACTATCCCAGATTGATCCAAACCCCATCCAACCTGGCCTTGGACACTTCCAGGGATCCAGGGGCAGCCACAGCTTCTTTGGAAAACCTGTGCCAGGGCCTCCCCACCTTCACAGGGAAGAATTCCTTCCCAAAATCCCATCCAACACTGCCCTCTTGTAGTTCAAAACCATTTCACTGCCATCCCCACATTCATTTTTTGCTGCTAAGGCACATTTTAAACAGCGGCGCCAAGAAACGAAACTGCCTGAATCCAAAATACAACTTTCTGTTGACAAAAGTATTTCCCAGGGAAAAAATCAAGATGTTTTCTCAGTGCATGCATTATTTTAATTCCTTTAGCCCTGATGCTAGTGAGGAATAAACCAGGTCAGATAAGGAATGTGGGCTGGTTTGTGAATTCTCTGGAAAGAATATTTCTCATTAGCAGGGAGGCACATTCCTAATCCCAGCTGGCATCCAACATTTACCAGCAGTCAGTGAGAAGGGAAAATCAGGGTCATCTGCAAGTGGAGCAAGAGGTGCCACGAGTCAATTGGTGGCATTTAGGAAAATTGAATGTCCTGTGCCTCAAGAGAGGGGCTTTGGGAAGAAAATCATTGGGAAGCTCCGGAGTGGGAGTAACATGACCAAGATTTCAACCTCGTTACCTGTGCCTGGTATTCCCAACATGATCTACAGCCACGGGAGAGGAGTGAACAGTCAGAAAAATTATGGAACATCTTGTAAGATCAAATAAACTAACCCTGCCCTCGCCCTGATAGCTGCCTTCATTTACAGAGTGAGTGACATCCATGATGTATGAAGCAGTTATCATTTCAAATGGCCGGGCTTTCAATATATTAAAATTAAAATTAAACTTTCAGAGGTGAGACGGGCTTGAATGAAAGTAATATTTTCAGAGTTCTCAAGTTGTCTCCCAATGTCTTCACACTTTAATTTCGAAGATCTCAGCCAGATAAAATGATTCATTTTCTTGTCATTCATACTTTGGCTCACTATTTTTTTCCAGTATTTCCTGTACGGATGCATTAAACAGTAAAAAAAATAAACAAAAAAAACCCTCAAATTTAAAAGGACCTTAACAAAATACACATTTGACCTTAGGAGGAAAGTAACAACACCTAAATAACAATGTATAAGTAACAACAATTCTCCACAAAGAGAACTAAAGAATGTCCCAGTTTGAAGCTTTTTACTGAATGGTTTTCCACGTGAAAATATTTTAATTGTCATCTATAAACTGGACTGACTAACTCCAGAAAATCAGGAATACTTTGGCCTCATGGAATTAGAAAAAAAGTGGGACTATCCCTGTAGCTTGCCAACAAGAATAAATGACTTTTCCAACTTCATTGTCATTCCAGAGACAAGAGACTGCAGTAAGTAGGATAAAACCTGCAGTTACAGAGCCATGGAGAGATTTCCAGTGAGCTCTGGACTGGCTGTGAGTTCATTTCAGCTTCCTGAGGCTGAAAACAGCACATTCCACCCAAATACTCCCAGTTCATGGAGTTAATCCATTAATGAAAAGCTGAATTAGAAGGACATGGATCATCAAATCTCATAATGGTTTGGTTGGAAGGGACCTTAAAGTCCATCCCATTCCACCCCCTGCCATAGGCAGAGACACCTTCTCCTATCCCAGGCTGCTCCAAGCCCTGTCCAAGCTGGCCTGGAACACTTCCAGGGATGTCTCTATGTCATTTTATTTTTTTTTTTAATCCCCTTGATCCTCAGGGTTCCCAAGTAAATTTAAGGAATAGATTCTTACTTTGATTATATTGATATTCACGCAGTCAAAATTTTCACCAACATAAATTCACAAACAACCTCTCAAAACTTCCAAACACTTGCTCCATCATCAACTGCCAAAACTCTAAATTTCCCAAACTAAGCCTGAGAGATTCCTGTGACACACTTTCCTCCCTGCTGAACAGAACCAGGAGGAGCTGAAAGCAATACAGATCCCGGAGGACTTGACATTCAGCTTCAGGCAAAGTCTGCTTCAGACAGGTGCAGTGCCTGCCTGGTGCTCCTTAGATTCTCTGGATTTTAACAGAAATAATCCTTCACAGATCCAAAATACATGGAAAGATAATCAAAAGTTGCTGAACAGATCCTCAATATTTCTTAGGCACTATTCAGTTTTTGCACCTATTACTGGAGAGTTTCTAATGTGGTCCTACAATAGCCCTTGGCTAAAGAGTCACTGACTGCAGGTGAAGTTCTGTCCCCACATGGATTATCACAGAATCTAAGAAATATTAAGGATCTGTTCAGCAATGGTTTGGGAAGGAACCTTAAAAACCATCCAACCATCTAAAAAATCCAACCCCCTGCCATGGGCAGGGACATCTTCCACTGTCCCAGGTTGCTCCAAGCCTCATCCAACCTGGCCTTGGACACTTCCAGGGATCCAGGGGCAGTCACCACCAGGGGCAGATCAGGTGCCTGGGTCTCACCACCCTCACAGGAACAATTCCATCCCAATATCCCATCCAGCCCTGCCCTCTGGCAGTGGGAAGCCATTCCCTGTGTCCTATCCCTCCATCCCTTGTCCCAAGTCCCTCTCCAGCTCTCCTGGAGCCCCTTTAGGTTCTGGAAGGGGCTCTGAGCTCTCCCTGGATCCTTCTCTTCTCCTGGTGAACATCCCCAGCTCTCCCAGCCTGGCTCTAGAGCAGAAGGGCTCCAGCACTTGGAACATCTCCATGGCCTCCTCTGGACTTGTTCCAGCACCTCCATGTCCTTCCGCTGTTGGATCCCAGGGCTGGAGGCAGCTCTGCAGGTGAGGTGTCATGAGGCTGATCAGAACCATGTCCCTGCCCTCACCCTGAGTCTGTACCAGTGAAACCACTCAAACAGACAAGTCTTATCTCCAAACTATCCAAGAGTTAATTAGCCCAGCTGAAACCGTGTTTGATCCTATCCCAGCAATTTATCAGTGGACAAATCGAGTTCCAATGTCCGTACCTGTTTTCTGGCAACATTTTAATTTGTCAGGATACATTTCATTTACCCTCCCAGTTCCATGGGTTGATGGTATCAAGCCCATAATAGATAAATTTAGCAATGAAATATGTTCCAAAGGGAAAGCTCTGTAAAAAATATTTCCTTTCAAATCAGCCTGACTTGGGCTCCAACGAGATTTAAAAGCCCAGGGAAATTTAAAGAACTCAGAGTTAAGATACCCCCAGTCATTTAATGAACATCACTTCTCTTTTTGTGGACCCAAATGAAGATTCTTTAAAAAGGTTTGACTTTCAGAGAATGCTGATCCAGCAGTGAATGAAAATCAGGAATTTTCTCAAAATATTCAATCTCTAGCAACTGCAGCAAAGATTTGAGAACATTTAAATTCTATTAACAAGAGATTCATATGTTCTTCATATTTGTCTTTTGATTTTTTTTAAGCCATTAGGGAATATTTAGATTACATATCCAAACTTGTTTTATTAGAGCAGCCAGAAAGTTATTATTTTTAAATGAAAACTGAGATTCTTGCATAATCAAATTAATCCAGGAGTAGGGGGTCATATTTATACACAAGGACTGTTAATTTTCCATGGTAAGTACAGGCAGGAATTGAATTGAAAATAGCTGATTAACCAATTACCATGAGCCTCCTCCATCTCCTAAAGCACAGCCACGATGGGGATGGGGGAGAGGAGGAGGAAAAGGGAAAAGCAGGGATGGGAACATCCCAAAGCAAATCAGCTGCTGCTTGAAGGACTCCTTTCCCCTTTATTTTTTGCCTTTTTTTACATTTTTTTCTACATTTCCCATCACACCACCACGTGTGGTGAAGGATTTTGGCTACTGAGAGAGTGGGAATCTGGGAGAAAAAACAGATCAGGGAACACAAGTAGTCATTTAAGTGGTTATAAAAGGATCTCACAGATTATTATTCCCAAAAGTGGAATATAAGCCAGAATAGAACTTAATTATATTTCATTCACCTGTGTCCTGGGTTGCAGTGTAGGATGTACACAAAGTATTTATTCTATCACCATCTTCATGAACCGTTGAAACCAGGTGGGCTAGTGTTTTCCCAAACCCCCTGCCTCTTCTGCTAATGGCCCATCAACGCCTGGCCCATGACTCACAGGTAACTCCCTCCAGGGGTTATCTCTGTTTAATGGGCCATCAAGGACCCACTTCACACTCCTCATCCCATTGTGAGATGCTCTGCCCAGGGGAGGAGCCCAGCATTCTCACCTGGATATAAGCTGGTGTGTGGGACAGTGCAAGTGGCACTTACCCACTGGATTCCCAGAGGACCAGAGCTCCCAGACCTTTCTACAGGACCACCGCTTCAGGAAGAGCAGCTCATCTGGACTGCTTCCACCATCCTGCTCAGGTTGTATTCTGCCTCTGTCAGTGGTCTTTTGTATTATTGCATTTATTTTATTTTATTTTTACCTTTTTACCTTTCTTCTTATTAAATTATAGCTCTGACTTGGAGCCTCTCATTCGTTTTGCTTTCAAACCACAACAACCTGCTTTAGAAAACAGGGATCTGACCTTGGTTTGTGCTTATGCTGAGTAAATGCACCAATTCTAGGAACTCCTGGGCTCCAGAATTTCTGTTCACTTTCTGTGAAAGCCACAAGTGGCCAGCACTTCTGTAAAACAGGTCATTCATTTATAGGCCCAAATACCTTCAAGCCTGATTTTTTAAACCCAATGATGTTTATTTGGTTTTTTCACTGTTTCATAACCCAAGAGATATTTCCCTAAAGGAAGGGTTTAGTTCTCTAAAAAAGTACCTGCCAAGAGGAGTCACACACGTCTCATGTGCCAAATTATGCCAAAAATGATTATTTGGTAAATTGTGAAAGGATGGCATTATTCCAAATCCTCACTTATTCAAACAGAGAGTGAAATCATTCACTTTATTTATACCCATCCCCTCTCCCAAGTTCTCCTGGACACCAGAAAATGCTTTTGAGGTGGCTTCACAATGGTCTGCAAAGGACAGAGGGGAAGTTTGGCTGTTGAAGAGAAAGACTGTAGAAAGTGAATCTGAAGGAATAGGAATCACTTGCTCAATGCTCCCTTTTCTGACCTAAACTAAGACACCTCCCCCACCATTTTTCCTTTTTTGACTTGTTCCTGAAGGTGGAATTCAGATTTCAAACTTTGGGATTTCAAAAACTATTCAGTGAAAAAAAAAAAGGCAGAAAATCAGAGATTCACTGGGGCTCTTGAAGGACTAAAAACAGGCACAAAAGGGAGAGGGCTGCTCTCCTTGAGTGGGATGAGATTTTTAATTTATAGCAGATTTTCATCCATAAATCCTTCCTAGCTGGTGATGAAACAGAAGCTCTTCTTTTCTTTCAGGTCTAGTTGAACGAGCAGAACTGTCAGTTCCAAAAGCTCCTGTGCAGTAAGAAAACCTCCCGTCAGCTCAGATGAACTCTCGAGTGTTACAGTTCACATCCCTTTGTCTCCCAAAGGATATTTTCAGCACAGAGACATCAATCCCCACCCTGGTCATTTACGTCTCCACCTCTGAGGAGCCATCTGGATCCTCAGCATTGGCAAAGAGATTCTTGAGCAGCATCTGCTGAGTTTCTTTCACCTCTCACTTCTCCAGTTCCATCCTCCACCAGGAGAGATCAGCTGTCAGCTCATGACCAATTAAAAGGAGGGGTGGCTCTGTCACAGTAATTCAACAACTTGAATTTTGAATTGTTTGATTTATTTGACTAACAACTCTTTGTAGTATTGTGGTGCTGTCCTCACATGAGGGATCCCAACTATTATTAACAAAATGCTGATATCACTCGACTGGAATGTAATAATCACAAATGTTGTTGAAAAACACTTAAGTTTATTTATCAAAACAGCTCAAGGAAGGAAGAGTGGCAGCTGAAGCCAGTTTGGAAATGTATTCTGGAGATGATGTCCCACGATGTGACAACGCTGTGCTCTCTGCATCCAGGCCATCAAACAGATTGGGACACAGGGACTGACTGATGGCACGGAATGTGATGTGTCCTAGCACAGAGTGTCAGCTCAGCCTCCAAAACACATGGGGCTCCTCCGAAAAAAAAAAGGTGCTGCTTAATGAATTAAGGTCAGAGATCACACACTGGGTTTGTTCTGCAGGTCCTTCTGGGAAATGGACCAGGAGTGACAGGAAAATGAGGTTTTGGAATGAAAATGAATAAATTTCTTAAAAGAGGGCGGTGGAGGCGCAGAGGAGGAGAAATAAGTGATTGTGAAATTCCCAATCCCCTGGGGTAGAGGTACATACTGGGAGTGGGGGAGTGGATTTGTGGCAGCTGGGACAGAGAAGCTGTGGTCTGGGTACATCAGACTGCTCCAGGAGAGGTTTAGGTTGGATTTTGGGGACAATTCCTTCCTCCAAAGGTCTGTCCAGCCCTGGCACAGCTGTCCAGAGCAGGGGTGGAGTCCCCATCCCTGGAGGGATTTAAAAGCCCCATGGATGTGGCACTTGAGGACATGGATCAGTGGTGGTCTTGGCAGTCAGGAATGGTTGGACTCAGTGATCTCTGAGGGTTTTTCCAACCCAAACAATTCTGGGATTGTGAGATTATCTGGCTTTCCCACACACAAAGTCTGTGAGGTCCAGATAAAGGTGACCCATCAGAGTCTGATTATGACCACACATTCTGCTTGATCTGTTCTCTGACTCTGCGGGTGTTGAATTTTGGAGGTTTTGGGTACAAATATTAAGGCTAAATATTAAATATTCCAAAAATTGGACCCTTGCACTTGGCTTTCATCTTTCACACTGGATATCTACATCTGAGTATTCAACCTTGGATCCTCCTGTACTCTGGAAAGAATGAGACACTTGTGTGGTGATTCATTTGACACAGTTTTCTTCAGGATAAAACCAATCATACTTAAAAATGTCACTCTCTGAGCACTGATTATAAGGAAAGCAGTGACAAACTTGGATGAATTCCACCTATAACCCTGCAGTAATATCACAGAGATTCAGGATCTGTTCAGGGGAAGGATTAGATGTACCTGTGTGCACACAAATATTTATTAAAATATTGCCTCGGCACCAATGGAGATTATGGGTTATGAACCAGAACAAACGTTAACAGTAAAATACATGACCAAAATAGCAAAGGAAACAATGACAGAGGACAGGAATGACACCAACCAAAAGGAATCTATGATTGTGTAAGAATCCTGTCTAGAAGGGCTGCCAGATCAGAAAGATAACATACACAGATATATGAGATACACAAGGTACTCAACACTTGTGATATTTTTGAGAATGTCACACCATTTCATTTCCCAAAAACCGAATTCGTGGAGTGCTGTCATAACATAATGAGCAGTTCACATTTTTAAAACTTATTCCTTTTAACCTTGCAGAGAAGCTGTGGCTGCCCCATCCCTGGAAGTGTCCAAGGCCAGGTTGGATGGGGTAACACAAAAGAAAATAATAAAAATACAGATATTTTCCACTATCCACTATTGCTCCAAGCCCTGTCCAGCCTGGCCTTGGACATTTCCAGAGATGGGAAGTCTATAACTTCCTGAAATATAAAATTGAAAAGAAAACAGAAGAGCCTTAAAGCTGAAGCAGAGCCCGGCACTGAGTTATCCACCTACCACAAACTATCCAGGCCATCTCTGCCATTCCTGCTTTTCATGGAGCCTCTTGTTAGCACAGGAACCGAATGAAGATGACAAAACACAACAGGATTTACTTCATAATTACAGACAACACCTCTCAAAACCCCACTTGAAATCCTTATATCAACCAGCTTGGGTAAGAATGGCATCAGGCAGGCTGGAAAACCAAGAGATCCAAACAAAGGATGGTGATAAACAGAGCGTAAGGGAACGGGAGGAGATGTCCAGTGGGGTGTGGAGAGCAGGGTTGTTAAGCCTGGGTTTATTTAGCAGCTTTATTAATGATCCCAGCTAAGGGGTGAAAAGCACATGAATAAAACATGCCCTGGATGCTCATCTGGAACACGGTGTGTGCACCGTGAAAAATGGGAAGCAGCACAAAGCTCTGGGCAGGAATTCCACGATGGAGCACAGGGAGAGGCAAAGCAGCTCCAGGAACACTCTGTTCTCCTGTTAGAGAAGATGGGATTGCATCCCAAAATTCTTGAGGAAAAAACTGTCTAAAAAGGGCAGCAACCACCTGAGGGAAGGCTTGAAGATTCACAGGAGAAATAAACTTTTATAAACTCTGGAAAGCCACGGGCTGGAGTCCAATTTCTGCTGGTCAGTGAATTACTGGCACTGATCAGTTCAACATCTCCTCACTTGGAAATCAGCGCCAGAAATGCCAAATTCTAGGGAAGCCTCTGCAATGTAAAACAATGCAGACCTAAAAAATCCCCTCCCAACTGCTTTTAATCCCATTGTTTATTCACAATTTCATTTTACAGGTTAATATTTACATAAATAACCTCCTAAGTGTGACTTTGGACTTAAAATACTCCTTTTTTTGAGGGCTCACCCTGAGAGCAGTTAGGCCTCATGCTATGTAACACCAATGAGTTGTTATTGATTTTTATGTCCATGGCTTCTCAAAGTGAGACTCAAGATAATTTTTGCTGGATATTCACATACATGTTCGAAGTGGGAAAAGCCCTTTGAAATTCGTGGCTGGCTGTGAATTTGTAGACAAAGAGCAGAGCTATGTTGTTTCAAATCTTTAATTACATATGTGAAGATTGGAATCGGACAATCTTCAAAGTCCTTTCCAGCCCAAACCATTCTAGGATTCTACAATCCTATGATATTAATACTTTACAACATCCCAGAAAGGTACTTTTGGGCAGATTACATCAATAAGACAGAGAAAGGTTAAAGAACTTCACAACACCATTGATAAAACATGTCTTGATTCCCAAGACCCTTAAACCAAAGGGTTTGTCCAACTCCCTCTCCAGCTACTTGGAAAAATGTGTTTACTGGGCTAATAAAACCCAGTGGAGGGAATTCAAGAGTCACTCTCTATTAATGAGTTAACATCACTCAGTCACCTACAATTTAATTTTTCTGAGGCCCTGAGATTTTAATTTGGGTAATACTTCTATTAATTACAATGTCTAATAACAATGTCAACTTCAGACATCTGTTAAAAACATGTAATGTTAATTTATTGGAAAATCTCCAGCAGTGCTCAATTAAAATGCTCCCCAGTTAAGTCAATGCATATGATTTATCATGAAAAGCAAAATGGGATACAGTTAATAAAAATAACAGCAAATTCAAAACAGGAAGTTTTGTGTTGCAGATTGACCAAATCCAAAATGCAAAACTTTTAATTAGGTGGCAGAACAAGAACTTTTGGAATTGGGATGTTCTCACACTGGCTTGGGAGCTTTGCTCTAAATTAGCACCTACAGGAAATATTTCATGGGATCATGGAATGGTTTGGGTTGGAAGGGACCTTAAAGATCATCCTCTTCCACTCCCTGCCATGGGCAGGGACACCTTCTGCTATCCCAGGCTGCTCCAAGCCCGGTCCAACCTGGCCTTGGACACTTCCAGGGATCCAGGGGAAGCCA
Organism: Sterrhoptilus dennistouni; assembly: GCA_013397095.1. Classification (NCBI taxonomy): domain Eukaryota; kingdom Metazoa; phylum Chordata; class Aves; order Passeriformes; family Zosteropidae; genus Sterrhoptilus; species Sterrhoptilus dennistouni. Next base: position 77,201 of record VWZU01012299.1, on the reverse strand, counting down.
AAGCTTCTCTGGGCACCCTGTGCCAGGGCTTCATCACCCTCACAGGGAACAATTCCTCCCCAATATCCCATCTAACCCTGCCTGCAGGCAGTGGGAAGCCCTTCTCCATGCTCTTGTAAACATTCCATCTCCACTTTTCTTTTAGGCTCCCTCCAGGTACTGGAAGGGGCCACAATTAGGTCACTCTGAACCTTCTCTTTTCCAGGCTGAACAATCCCAATTCCCTCAACCTTTTTTTACACTGAATGTTGCAGGGAATACGTATTAACCTCCCTTTATCAGATTTTTCCTCCTGCAATTTCAGTTTTACACCACAAGACATTTTTCTCATTCTTTTATACATCTAGATTCACTGGGTTTTGCTACCTTTTAAATAATTCCTGAACTTCTCAGCAGAATTAAACTGAGATGGTGAAACACCTATCGCTTTCCCTCAGAATGCTGCCATCCCATTATCATCCCTGTTCTTCCCCATTATCATTCCTGTGCCTCCCCAGACAGATTTAAGAATCCACGGCAGCAAGACCCAGCCCCGTTTTAGCGATCCAGCCCCGTTTTAGCAACACATCCCAAATTCCACCATCCCTTAAAGCCCTGCTGCTGTTCCTTTTTGCCTCGTGGAGCCATCAGGAGCAGAGCGTGGCTGTTGATAGAGTATCTCCCTGGCACACATTCCCCCTCCATGGCAGACTATCTGCCTGAAGGCTGCACCAGGCTCCCGTCAGCTGTCACTGCACGGATGAGCGCCAACGCTCCGGTGCCTCGTCCCCCCCTGGCCCCGCTGACAGTGATAAATGACCAGCCCCAACGCTCAGCTGAGCCTCCCAATCTGCTCCAGCCTTTTTCCTGGTGATTTTCCCCCTCAGCACAGCGAAGGGAAACCAGGAGAGCCAAGCTGGGCTTTGTTGAGATAAAGGGAATTGTGATTTTACTGCGCGAAGCAGCTCAGAAGGTGATGGCAAAGTGAAGGTGAGAAAGGTTTGGGTTTGTGGTTTGTGTGGCCAGGTTTGGTTGCACAGATGATCTTTAAGGTCCATTCCAACCCAAACCATTCTATAATTCCACGATTTCATGAAGATTCCAGAGCCTTTCCCCATGTCCAGCAGAGCCACTGTATGTATGGGGCCAGTCGTGCCTGGCCTGGGGGAGGATTGTCCAAATGAACAAAACATTTGTTGAAAAAGTAATTCATTATCTCCAGTGCAGCACCTAATTTCACCTTAATTTGCCACAAATTAAGGTGAAATCCAATGAATTGCACTCCTCTGAGGAAGAAGAGAACACCATCAAGCCCAGTAAGGGCTGACTATGTTATGATGGGAAGTGGATGGGGAAGGGATTCTAATCAAAAACATTTCTGAAGTGAAATGGGAAGTAGTTACCCCAATTCTAAAAAAACTATCATGACTTCATCATGAACAGCTGACACATTAAGTCTGATATTCTATTTCTCAGTGACGATAATTGCAAAATAAAATATATCATAAGTAACAAATGCCTTTTTTTTTTTAACTTTTACCTTAAACCAAATAAATCACTCCAAAATTTAAGGCTCAAACTCTGTTTCTTTACTGAAGTTGCCACCACCAAAAACCAAACCAGCCACCGACCACTACGAAACTGCATCTACAGGATCCATCCTGAAGGGATGGCTCCCAGTAAACCGCCAGTTCCCATTCTGTACCTTCCCAAGGGTATGAGTGATTTAGCCTGGGAAGCAAAAGAAGATTTGAAATGAAGGAGGATGAGTTTGGCTGCTCAGCAAACCTCAGTAAGTGACACAATTATCAGAGGGAGCCAGGGTTTGGCACCGAACAACAGAATCAGGGAGTTGAATCCATAGAATATTCTGAGTGGGAAAAGACCCACTAAGATAATGAATTCCAGCTCCTGGCCCTGCACAGACACCCCATTAATCCCGCCCTGTGCCTGAGACATTTCAGACAATCTAAAACCAGGTTTCAGCTTTGAACTTCCTTCTGAAGGTTTTCTGTGTCTCCATCGAGTGTGGAACAAGAAACATGGGAGATTTTAGCTCACTCATGCTAAAATTAACTTCTTTATGCTCATTTCTATGAATAGCCCCACAAATCGCAGCGGATTTCAGCTGGAAATGAGAATTTATTCCGAAAAATCATCAAAATTAACATTTCAACCTGTTATGGCAATAGAGATAAACAAATAAAGCATGGAGTGTTGTAGGCTGGCAATTCTAAGCATGACTCATCTCATCCTAAAGCCATCAGCTAAAACATTCCAATCATTCCTTGAGGACATTAATCCTGTTGTGATGTGATGGAGCCAGGGGTGCCCGGCCTGGGGTGAGATTGGCCAAATGAATGCAACATTTTTTTTATTATTGTAAAGAAGTGATTTGTCATCTCCAATGTAGCACCTAATTTCATTTTAATTTTCCAGGGAATCCTGTATTTCCAATGAATTTCATTCTACGGAGAAAAAAAACCAATCCCATCAGGCCCAGTAAGGACTGACTGTGTTATTACACATTAGTTGAACCCCAAAATTTATTATTTTAGTAGATAAAATTCCATAAGTAACAGTGAATCCACTTTCCTTACATACCAGAAATCAAACTTTTCCCCCAATCAAGAAATATAAAGTACTTGTACCCAAATCCACAGTACATTCCTTTTTTCCCAAAAGTTTCCTCCTTTCATTATAAAGGTCTAATTAATAAAGTGCCTTGTTTAGAAGTTTAACATTCTTCTCTGCCTTTTTTTTCTCTGAACAATCTTAATAACAGAATTTAAATCTTCAGATCTGTCACACACTGAAATTACTGACAAACTGAGCTAATGCCTGTGGTTTCATGCCAGCCAAAGCAGATTTTTGGGATATAAAAGAGACGTAGAGGTTCTTAACATTTTCCTTCATTAACATTTTCCTTCATAAAATGACAAAACTAATGATAGCTTTAGTCCTTTAATGTGTCTTGATTTACCGGAAATAAACAAAACAAAGTGCCTTGAATTTTTAAAGCCTATTTAGCAGAAAACCACAACAGTTCTACAATATTTTTACCCTTCTGTTGCTGAAACAGTGTCACAAATGTGACTCCAAGTTTGCATTGATTTTTCCTGCTTCAGCTGCAGCCTCTGGTGCTACAGAATCAAAATGCTTTTCCACAATGATTCAACAGCTCTCATTGAACTGATGGCAGATTTTCCTGAGAGCTCAGCACTTAATATTGCAGGATCTTTCCAAAAACTGACTCCTGGGTATTATTTCAACTTGTATGCAAGGAAAATAACTGTATTTTAACAGGGCTGGTGCACATTTAATCACATAACCAAGAGAATCTTCCTCGTGATGAGGTTCAAGTTTCTTTCTAAGCTACAACTTCTCACAAATGATCCAGGTGCCAAATTTTATGGCAAGCCATTCACAGAAAGATCTGAGCCTGGAAGTTATGGTTCTGAATTTGTGGTATTTTTGAATTTAAACTTATTTTGGAATGAGGAGGAATCTTCGTACAAATCGAGATGGAATAGGGTTGAGCTGCTGCCAAAATTCAGAGAGCAAATTTTGCCTTGCTCCTGACTATCAAAGATTATGGGGTGATGCCCACAGATGAAAGGCTCTAAATGACATTACCAGAGCTCAAAAATATCAAGTTGATTGGTGAAAAAAAACCCTATAATTAAGTTTATCTGACCTTCTCACATTAAAACATTTCCAGTAACAATAATTATGTTTTTCTTAACACTTTATAATACCTCTCACAGTAAGATAATGTTTATTGCTCTAGATCCATAAAACACTCCAAACCCAATTTAACAAGCAGTGAGGGAATAATGAAAATATAATTGCTGCCTTTATTAAAGTTACTGCTGAACTTTCCATGGTATTTGAAAATTGGCAACCAAAATTGTGCATTCAATATAAATATAGAGAGAGAGGGATGATGATTTATCAGGTAGGGTAATGTAAGTTAAGAAACAGTTTTTAGTCAGAAATTACAAAGGATTCTAAAGCTCATCCCATTCCACCCCTGCCATGGGCAGGGACACCTTCCACAGCCCCTCCAACTCTTTGCCCACTTAAAGGCAAAGTTTCTCTTCCAAGTGAAAAACGTATTAAAGGCTCTTTCAGGAAAACCACTTCAAATTTTATTCACTGCAGCCAAGGGATTCTAGAAGCCTTTCTTGTGAAGAGTTAGAATTGCACCATAAAAATGGGAACTTGAGGAGAACGAAGGCTCTTTGTTTCTGAAAGAATCAGGTTGAGCTTTTTGTGACACTGATGTTCAAAAACATATTTCATATTTCAGGAAAAGACCACAGAAACAGACTCTCCAAACCAAGCTCTACAGCAAAACACAAAGCATCCTTCTAATCTTCTCTGGTTTTTCTGAATCTTTGCAATCTCAAGATTCTTTCTGAGCTCAGGGTCATGTCTCCACTGATGTTCGACATTATCCTGTAGAGTGGAGCACCATGTTCCCAACTTGGTGTGTCATTTAAATCAAATAATTATTGTTATTATTGTTATTTTATTTAACAATCCAGTGGCAGAACTTTTAATAAAGGACTTTTCATGGTCATGAATGAGAAAACTACTCATGGGGCATAATAAAGGAAGCCAGGTCTATGCCTGAAATGCTACATGAAAGTTTAAAGAGGGGAAGAAAAAGCAGAACATCATATTCATCTAAAGAAAAAAAAAAAAAAAAAAGAAAATTTAAAATACCAATGGCCACTTTATACATATTTTGTTCCCTTAAACCTCCCCAACAATGGCAGATAAAAAGTTTAAAAATATCTCAGAACACCTGGAATTCTGAAACCACTTGGAACAACATCATTCATGTAATTGATTTTAAACCTTCCTATACCACTATTTTGATTTCTTTTCATATCACAAAAAAAAAATCCATGTATATAAATTGAGACACTTGTCTTTCAGACTCTAAATTTCCTGCATTAAACACAGCTTTTCATTATTCCTGATCTAATAAGTGCTATTCTCATCTGGGCTATCAGCAACTCAATAAGTAATTACCATCCACCTTGGGCTGTTCCAGTCCATTAGACCAGTGCTGATGACTCAGTGGAGGCACAAAATGAGGAGCACGGGGCTGACAGAAAGTGAGGAGAGGATATGCTGCAGCTGGAACTCCTCCCCATGGCTGGGTTTACTGAGAAATTAAAATAAAATAAAATAAAATAAAATAAAATAAAATAAAATAGATTGAAGGCAGCCCAAATTTGTAAGGCTTTGCACAGATAAATATAAAAGTTGTTCTCTCTGATGTTACAGAGGAATGTGAGGGCAAGAATTTATTCTTGATTTAAGCATAAGGAATTTATTCTAAGAGACACTAGTGGAAGCAAATGGCACCAATTCATCTCCAGACAGCACAGGCTCTGCTCCTCCCCAAAAGTCAAGAGTTATTCCATGGAGTCCAAGAGGTTTGGAAGTTAAATTAACTCTGATTCTTTTCTCACACAGACCAATCATTGAGGCCTTCCAGCACCTGAAAAGAGCCAACAAAAAAGATGGAGAGGGAATTTTTACAAGAGTCTGGAGGGACAGAACAAGAGGGAATGGCTTCAAACTAAAGAAAATAGGGTTGGGTGGAATATTGGGAAGGAATTCCTCTCTGTGAGGGTGGTGAGGCCCTGGCACTGTGGCTGCCCCATCCCTGGAAGTGTCCAAGGCCAGGCTGGATAGGGCTTGGAGCAACCACAGAATCACAGAATTGTTGATGTTAGAAAAGCCCTCTAAGATCATTGAGTCCAATCACTATCCCAGCACTGCCAAGGCCATCACCAAACCCATAAAATCACAGAAATATAGAATCATTTTGTTGAAAAAGGCCTCTGAGATTATCAATTCCAAACCATTAAAAGTTCAAAGGCATTACCCAAAAAATTGCTATTTCTTCACTGCTTGTTGATCAAGGGAATCTCTATGAAAGCAGAGGATGATCACTTAAAATCCTGTTAGGCAAAGGAAGGAGCAGCAGCAACCTGGATTTCTCCACTGAGACCATCCATGTCTCAAAACTCTTGGGTAAAATTCAGCTTTTTCTTGCTTTATGTCCCAAATGGATACACTTGGGTTTAAATTCGTGCCGCCAAGAGCCACAACCACACAACTCTAAAATCCCCACAGGGATGGGGACTCCACCACTTCCCCGAGCAGCTGAACCCTTTCCATGAAGAAACTGTTCCCAATATCCAACCTAAACCTCCCCTGATGCAGCTCGAGGCTGTTTCCTCTTGTCACAAACTGAGAGAGAAGGCTCCAAGTGGATGTAGGGAGGCCTGTGAGGACGAAGCTCTGAAACATTTTGTACAGAGAGATTGTCTGACCCTGCTTTGACCCGAGACCTCCTGAGGTCCCTCCAGCCTGAATCAGTCGTGTTCCTACCAGATGATTTGTCCTTCTGAAAAGAGAAATTTTAGGAGATGATTGAAGGGCCACCTCTGTCAGGACAAGCAGATTTACAGGCAACATCAAGTGCCCAAATAAAACCGCTTGGTAATGAACTTCACACCGAGTTTTCAATCCCAGCTCTTAAATTAAAGATTGCCTGACACAGCCTGCCCAGGGCTTGTGACTCATGGATTTGTTCCTCGCTGGTGTTTATACAAATGAATTAAAAATTACATAACTGTCAAGAAAACCTTTACAGAGGATTGTGATGGTTTCTGCTGACCAGGGTAACAGCACAAAAGGCACTTCTAGATAAGTGCCCACAATTAAAGGGACATCCAAATGTTGAAATAGATATGTAGAGTTCCCAAATGCAGGGGAAAAAAATGGCCTGGTTTGTGTGAAGGCTGTTTGTCATCATACAGATAATTTTACATTTGATTTCTCTACTCAGGATGGCTCGTTAGTTTAAGTAAAACGAATGCTCAACATTCATTTTATTGAACTCTGTCCCATCGAATCAAAATCAGAGTTAGAGCAAAAATGCTTTCACTGTAATTGTATTTTTCTGGAACATTCCAATTCAATCTCAAGTTCACAACAGCAATTAACGACAGGGTATTTTTCATATCAATATTTCTAACAGATTCCTTTCATCAAAACAATCCTTTGACCATTTGGCCACCTCTGTTACATCCCCATTTTACAGCCAGAAACCCACGGAATTTTACAGGATCAGTCACAGCCACTTTACAGCCTTGCAGATGACACGCACTAGAAAATTTTTAATGAGCTGATCTGTAAGGAAAAATGTCTTTATTAAGATGTGTTGTTCCTCTCTCAGTGGCTAAATGATTGTTTCCAGAAGCAATAATCAGCTACTGATATGAAAGCACCCAGTTAATTAGTGAAGGGTTGTACTATTTGAGGAAGCTGCATTATTCAGTCAGCCATAGGAAACAGTTTTATTTTACAATATTATTAAATGCAGCTTTTGAAATTGTTTAGCTGGTAATACAATTCTTGAAACATGATTTTCACGAGAAAAATATCTTTGTTGGTTAATAACTGCAAAAGAAAACACACAGTCAGGCAGCCCCGTTGTTGTGCAACAGGATTATTTCCTTTTATTGCTTTTCATCTTTTAATTATTGTAGTAGAGATTACAATAACCTCTAATAAACAATTATATAAAATTCTTGGACAGTGAACTGAGAATCAAAATACAATTAAATTGCTTTCCTGGTTGCACTTCATGCAGAAAGTGGTGGATAAAGTCTTTCATATTTGACTTTTTGGAACTCCAGCAAATCACTAAAATATTATCTTAGGTGTCAAAGACTGGGAATGAAACCTGGTTCAATTACATAGAAAGAATGTTTGCACAAAGACAAGGGACTGCTTTGGTTGTTTCCTCAAAAAATAAACTCAGATCAACTGAACAGCAGGAAAAGAAGATCTGTAAATTTAAACTATGACATTTATCCAGTCACAGAATCCCAGAATGGTTTGGGTTGGAAGGGACCTTAAAGCTCATCCAGTTCCACCCCCTGCCATGAGCAGGGACACCTTCCACTATCCCAGGGTGCTCCAAGATCCATCCAGCCTGGCCTTGGACACTTCCAGGGATCCAGAGGCAGCCACAGCTGCTCTGGAAAAACCATTCCAGAGTCTCTAATGGAAGGTTCTGGACTGGAGCTCACTGGTAGTAAATGAACTCTGAAAAGAGAGATGTGAAGGCACAAAAATAAATCACCAGGACACAAATAGATCATTGATTTCACCACTGCAGGGAGTGACAGCAAAGAGAGAAGGGAGCATTGAAAAGGCAGAAGTGAAAAGTTATCCCAATTTCCTAAAAAAAAGAGGGGGTTGGCAGTGGGACTGACAGATTCTGAGATGTCACAGTTCAACAACAACTTAGTGGGGAGTGAAAAAGGAGCAAAATAAAAAAGATGAGGCTGGAGAGAGGTTACAGGAGTCCCATCTTCCTCCCTCCTCCCTCTTCATGCAGTCCAGATGTTTTATATGAATTTCACGAAAAGAAAATCATGAAAAGATAAGGGAAGTGTAAGAAAAGATTCTCAATAAGAAGTGAGGATGAGGAAAATTTTATTTATTGACTGTAAATTTGGGCTAAGGAAGCAGCACTTTCAACCACAGCACTTCCAGGCACTAATAAGGATCAATAATGACAAAATGACACTTTGATTACAGCCAACCGAGAGGAAAAAAAGACTTGACACAGTTCATGGTACCAGGAAAAAAGTAAGGACTGGAAAAATGCCAAACCATTTAATTTAGAGCTTGATTAGGCCACTTTCTCCTCACACCCTTCCACAAACAGCAGAGCAAGATAAGGGGCAAAGCATTTCTTGAACTGGAAGAAGGGGACTTGATTTATTTTCAAATTCTGGGAGATTTCCAAATCTGAAATAGGCTGTCAGCTTGATGATAAGTTATAGAACATGACAAGCAATATTTAGTTTGGGAACTGTTCTCCAAAATTCCTCTTCCTTTAATCTCTCCTCCCTCCTTTTCACTAATCTTGCCTCACCACCACCACCCCAGGCACGCAAGGGTTGTAAGGAGTTTTTAGGGCCATCACTTCAGCTTTCAGCCAAAAGAGAGGCTCAACAGCAATTCAAGGCATTCTCAGAAGTCTCCAAGTGTTTTGAATTTGCTTCTGTTTAGGGTTTTCTTTAAAAAAAACCTCAACTGATTGTTTGGTTATCACCTCAAACACATTCAGTGAGTGCTGAACAAGCTCTCCTCATGGAGGAGTAAAAGGGAGAAGAACTGGAAAACTCTTACTCATCCTGCTCCTCTCCAAGAGACCAGGAACAGGCACAAAAACCTTGGGAAAGACAGATGGAAGTGGCCAGAAACACGGAATTCAGTTATTTGCTGCATTGTTCTCCGGTGTTAATTCAGAATTTGGGAGAGCTGCTCAGTGGCTCTGGCCCAAAATAAGCATCAGCAAAAAATCCCACCCTGCTGTGGGAGTAATTCAAAGGAGGCAAGAGGCTCACACTGCTAGTACCTATATTTATAAATGTATATTTAATGTAGTAAAAAAAAAAATAAATAAAAAATAAAAAAAAATAAAAAAGAGAAAAAGCAAGGAAGTTACTGAGTTACACTGTACATTGGAAATATTCAGGCACTTAAATACAGCTGATGATATTTTAGAGGCCTGAGATCTCTGAGATACCTACACGAAAATGAACAAGAGTGAGAGATTAACAGCGATGTTGTGGTTATTATAGTTCATGGAACACATGTGGAATTTTACATTTCCAGGAAAAGAAGAAAAAGCCACTAGAAAGAGGGAAGGTTTATTGCAGAAAAGTGGCACAAAGAGACTATTAAAAACACCAATTTAATCGTATTCAAGCTCAAGAATCACAGAATCATAGAATGGTTTGGGTTGGAAGGGACCCTAAAGATCATCCAGTTCCACCCTCTGCCATGGGCAGGGACACCTCCCACTATCCCAGGTTACTCCAAGCCCCAAAGTCCAACCTGGCCTTGGACACTTCCAGGTATCCAGGGGCAGCCACAGCTTCTCTAGGAATTCTATTCCAGGGCCTCACTACCCTCACAGGGAACAATTCCTCCTCAATATCCAACTAAAATTTCCCCTCTCTTAGTTTAAAAATGACTATGTCCTGTTTAGAAAGGAAAGATTCATAAATCTGATGATAAAAAGGAACATGGGGTCATGCAGACTGATTAATTAGCAGACCATTGCATTACATTCATTTATTAGCAGAGCTTTTCCTCTACTAAACCCAGTAGAATATTTTTCGCAGCCATCAAACAGAATCCATCATCCCTGCCAAGGAAAAGTCCACAGGTAGAGAGTCAGGACTGATGAGCAAGGAGGGAACAGGATGGACAGATCATGGAGTAAATGGATGTACTGGGAATGCACAGGGCTCCAAGTATCATAAATAAATCCTATTATCAGCAACCAGGGGAACAAAAGGAGGCAGGTGAAGAAATCCTTGAAACCTCTCTTCACATTCTCCAGGAAAAATGCTGTACCAGGAATTTTGTGCCCTGAGTCTTCATGATCCTTAACAGATCCACCACAGCCCAGGTCAGGGCAAAAGCTCCAAACCAGAGCCATTAATATTTGTGCTTGATTAGTGGTTTTGATGTTCAAATCAGTACTAAATGTTAACGACTTAATCAGCAACGGAAAGAGATATAATTTGAATTAGTGCTGGATCTTGACAAGGAAACAAATTTAATACAGGGAAATGAAGTGACTTAAGTAAAGAAGTCACAGTTGCTACAACAGAGGACATAAAGTGTGGGGACTCTAAAGATGCTGAAGTCAGACCTGTAAGGTTTGGATTCTGCCCTCAAGTGTCTCACAAGCTGTCCCTGAACTGGGACAGGCAAATCACTCCAGTTAAACATTTGTAGTTGGTGAAAAGAAGAGGGCAAAGCTTGCAAGAAAAGCCCAACACAGAAATGGAAATCAATGAGCTCCAAACACAAGGCCTGACCCTGTGAAACCGAACCAAATCACTGCTCCAGTCCAACTGAACTCTGTTATAGGACTCATAAAATCATAATCATGGAATGGATTGCGTGGGAAGGAACTTGAAAGATCATCCTGTTCCAACTCCTGCCATGGGCAGGGACACCATCCACCAGCCCAGGTTGTTCCAAGCACCATCCAACCTGGCCTTGGACACTTCCAGGGATCCAGGGGCAGCCACAGCTTCCCTGGGCAACCTCTGCCAGGGCCTCACCACCCTCACAGCCAGGAATTCCTTCCCAATATCCCACTCAAAGCTCCTCTTTTCCAGTTTGAAGCCATTCCCTGTGTCCTGTCCCTCCATCCCTTGTCCCAAGTCCCTCTCCAGCTCTCCTGGAGCCCCTTTAGGCTCTGGAAGGGGCTCTGAGCTCTCCCTGGATCCTTCTCTTCCCCAGGCTGAGCATCCCCAGCTCTCCCAGCCTGGCTCCAGATAATTGATGTACAAAACAAACTCCAGCCGTAGCCCATTTATATCATTACAAATCTCCAGACAGTAATTAGTGATGGGGAAACAGGCTCACCACAGGTACCACTCTGCATTATTTTATAGTCTGTGACACATTAATGCCTGAGCTCTCCCTGGGTGAAGGACAAGAAGAACAAAGGGGCTCCTGGCGGGGGTCACAGTCACTCTCATCAGTGCTGCTCTGGATTTGGGCACCCTGCACTAGAGCTGATCCCAAAACATTCCTGTGGAAAGCTGGGCTGGGGTTCCAGCAGGATGCAAACCCTGGAATCTGCTCTATTTCTCTTTAATGCTGTGCAGGAATGTGCTCAGGAACTGGGATTTAACAGCCCTGTAAATTAATCAGATGGGAAGGTCTTAGTCAGGAATAGCATCCACCAAGGAAAAGAGGCAAAACAGGAGGAATATTTTGCAAAAGGTTGATATTTGCTGACCAAACTTCAACCTCAAGTAGCAAAATATTAGAAACCACTCTCAGAAACTACAATCATTCATTGTGAGGAAAACATGGAAACAAAACACAGGGATTTTCCGTCAGGAGCTCAGTGGTAGCTGCAGTGTCCATACACTGATAATTGAGCTTGACCATTGCTCACAGTGGATCCATTTCACATCCTCTATAAAACTTCCATTGTGCAAAGAAAAATTTTGTGTTGCAATGTCTCTATCCAATTTTTATAGAAAATTTTCCCACTTCAACATCTCTGTCTATTCCATTTTTATAAATTCTACATAACTTTAATTCAGCTTCTTCTCAGGACATATTTTAAGAAAATAAAGGAATATTTACCCATATTCAAAATAAAAAATCTTCACAAAAATTTAATTTTAGAGTTCAAATTTCCCCCTCCCCCTATTTTAAAGGAGGAACTTGGTTGTAAGCCTTGCCTTGCTTAGTGTTAAGTATTCATTTGGATTTCTCAGTCTGGAATTCAAAGCAGAAGCCTCAAAGCTCATTGCTCTCTTCAATCAATCTAAAAACTGTCAAAATCCCCTGCTCTGGAGACAGGCTGGGAGAGCTGGGGGTGTCCAGCCTGGAGAAGATGCTCTGGACTTTGTTATTAATTACCACTGACACACGTAATTTGCATTTATTCCCTCACATGTGTCAGTATCCCACATTAAATCCCAGAAATTCCCATCTCAACAATCTGACTTGGAAGACTTTAAGCAAATATAATTTATAACAGAAAATAAAAAACAAGCTTCAGGTTTAAGCTGATGAAAATTCCTGCCTTAATAAGGACTATTAATTAAGTACAAATACATATCTTTAGAATTAAGCCAATTCTATGATTCTAATTAATTTTATGGTAATAATTTGCTATGACATCATTGGAGTTTCTGTCCATTATTATTCCAAAGGAAAAGAACAAACAGTAGCACTTTCCCAGAGCTTTGGTGAAGGTTGTTGTCTTATGGTTTGTTTCATTTTGGTTTTAATTTGTAAAAAGGTTCAATTCTTTGTGCACTGTAAATCAAATTAAGGCCTGCCTGGGGACTCATCAGCCCAAGCATCTAATGAGGAAAATACATCAGGGCTGATGCAAATTTATTGGCTGATTTCTGCACAAAGGAAACAACAAAACAGCCAAGAAGAGCCACATATTAATGAGGAAGCAGATGATATTTAATTAAATAAATATCCTCGGCACAGCTCCAAGGAATGGCATTACTGGGGTGTTGGAAATTTTGAAGCAGGTTACTGAGATTTAAACTACATTGGGTTTCCTTCTACTTATAGAGCAAACGAACAGTTCCTAGAAATCAGACAAATATAAAAAAAAAAAAAGAGCACAGGTTCTCTGTTGACATTTAATTGCTTCCCTGAATAGTAAAAAAAACTATTTCTGTTAACGCCACATTGATAATTATTGAAAGTACTTTCACTCCTTCCATGAAAATAATTCATCAGGTTAATTATTCTGTTACTAATGGAATCTCAAATAAAACACAGAGAATAGGTTAGAGAATTTTAAGAATTCCTTATTTGGATGACAAATGAAGGAGGGCTTTGAGGAATAGGCATCCTTTGAAGTGTTTTAGGGATAGCACAGCAATTTAACCCTGAAAAAGAACCTGGGCTGGGATGGAGATGAGAGAGATGATTCATTTCACCTGAGTGGGGCTGAGACAAAGACCCAACAAAGGTTCCTTGAACTGAACCTATCCAATAGAAAGGGTTGGAACTGGCTGATCTCTGAGGTCTCTCCCAACCCAAACCATTCCAGGATTCCATGAAGTTGGAATTCTGTTGGTCTCAGTATCTATTTTGGTCTCGGACCCTCAACAGGAAAAAGCTGTAACAGAATCAGGGTCTCCACACCAAAACAAAGTACTTGGTATCCTTTGTTCATATTGAGTGTGTTTATATTTACTGGGAGGATTTTTGCTATGGTTTTATTTTAATTAGTGAGATGGAGAGGGAATGAAGTTTTAGTGGATGACTAAAATGGCTGATTCTCCTAGAGGATAGCGGAGTTTAATTATGGACTTCAACGCAATCCTACTTTAGTCTAAAAGTATGAACATGATGCAATCTCTGCTGATTTTTGACCTTTCCCATTGGGGATCTCAAAGATCCCAGACCTCAAACACCATCAACCATCAGTAAAGGCTGACCAGTTCTAGAGTCTCTTGTGGCCCTCTTGGTAGCCAGAAAAGTGACAACTTTAGTGCAATTGCAGGGAATTCTCTAAAATACAGCAGGTTTACTCACACTTTTTAATACACACATTGTGTGATGTCTCCCAGTTTTCTGTCTCTCCATTTTCTCCCCCCTTTCATCCCATATCCATTTAGCAAAGGATGGAAATCCACTTTTTTTGCTGATGAACAAACTTCGATTATTACTTTCATCCCTTACATGTTCATTAGCAAATACAAACCCAGACAAACATAAAGGATTCCATAATCTGCAAACAGTCTGCAGTTCAATTCCATACAGGATTTCATTACCCTCAACAAATGGGAGTTGTTAAAAAGTCTGAGCAGAAAAATCATACAGAACTAATCTCTATATATCTGTAATTTCTATCAGGGTGTTTCCATCACTTCCATTAAATTATGTAATGGTCTCTTCTTCACCACAATTCCACCAACATTCTTTTTTTTTCTGGATTTTATTGAGCTTTGAAGATGTAGCTGACAGGTTTGTCAGCAAAGCAGTGACAGTTCAAATCTTCCCCAAATCACTCTAATAAACCACAGCTGTACTTTGAACTAAAACATCCCATTATCCCTCTTTTTGCAAGATTCATGTTGATTAGTCCTCAACTAAAGGAGAGTGAACGCCTCTTGAACATGTTTTACAGTGAAGAAACAGGCTGTGTGTGCGCATGGGAGATAAAAGCAACGTTCATCTCAGGAAAGTTATCAATAAACTATCTAAAAAAAATGCAAATTCTCGCTTTCATTGTTATTAATCACTGATTTGGGCCCTCTCTCTCTCTCTCTCTTGCTGGGAGCTGAGCAATCTGGCTCCAAGCCAGCAAAGCACTTAAGCATTTTCTTATCTTGCTGCATTGAAGTCGATATCGCCATTCACACGCTCAAAGTTAAGCGTGTGTAAAACAGAATGTTCAGCCTCGCTCCAGCCTGAGCGCCCCAGAACAGCTCAGTTAATGGAATATGGAAATGGGAGAATCAAATCCTAGGCCAGGATGTTCTACAGATTGAAATAATGCTGGTTTTTAAATAGCTCTATTCCTCCAAGATCTGCTCCGTTTCCTCGGCTTGACGGTGTCCGACGGAGGAGAACGATGGGAGGATTACAATTCAAATATTATCTTATCCTATTTATCCCTGTATCCTATAAAACCATAATTGCTGAGGAACTTGAGCCATGCCTGGTGGAGCTCTGCCTGAAATCAGAGTTGCAGCAGCAGGGCTGAAACTCTCCCCGTGTGCTTTTTTCTGTGAATGTTGGGAGACTTCAGGACGTTCATGCTTTTGAAAACCTCCATTAAAGAGCTTTTATGAACTCCAGTTGCAGTTTCCATAGAAACAGCTGATCATAATTTCAGGGAGAATATAAAACCCTTTTCAACACATTTGATAGTAATTTTCTCCAAATGACCTCCAGGTAATTAATGTGATGGTTTGACCCCTGCTTTAACATTATTTTCTAAGAAACAAGCTGCAATGCTCCATTAAGAACCTGAATGCATTGTTCATACCAGGCAAAAAAGACCTTGGAAGTTTGGGATCTTCTCAGGCAGGGATTGTGTATGTGGCCTGTTCACATTTCTGGTTCTTTTAAGACCTTTCTCTGATCTTGGGAAAGATCACATTGATATGGTAACCTCTGCACCTTTGCAGAATTCACAGTCAGAAACCTTGACTTGAAACCAAATAAAACCAGAGTCGTCCATCTGTCTAAATCCTACTGGGAATCTGTGATGTCCAAACTTCGGGATTTACTGCATGACTTGCACGCAACATAAAAGACTTTGTAGCGGTCACCCTCCATCAGAGCAGTGCTGTCTTTCCAGAAATGCTCCTGCAGCACCAAGAGAAGAACCCACTGTTCAGAATTTTACTTTATTTTCTCAAGATGAAAAGCAAATCAAGTCAAAAATATTTTCCTGTAACGCCAGATACTTAAATGAGCTGACTGATTCCTATTTACTTCAAGAATTATTTAGGATTTGGTCCTGAGGGTGGTATTAGACATGATGGTAGGTGACTTTTGGAAAAGTCATCAAATCATGCAATCGTTTGGATTGGAAGGGATCTTAAAGCTCATCTAATTCCAACCCCCTTCCATGGGCAGGGACACCTTCCACTGTCCCAGGTTACTCTGTCCAACCAGGCCTGGAACCCTTGAACTTTCTTATTGTTCCCAATAATTTCAGTTCCCTTTTCCTTTCCCAGATGAACTCTGTTTATCCAATGATAGTTCCAGTTCTGCCTACAGCCCTTTTTTCAAAATTCTGTTTGTAGTTCCATAAGAAAATGTAATGGATCACCTGTCACTTTTCAGAGATCTCATTCCTAGTTATGCACTCCCATCTTTTGTTATCATTTTACACAGAATGGCACCTCTGCTCAAAAATGAGTAAATCTGAAAAATTCAAAGGAAAAAGGACTCAAATGAAAGGATGCTGCTTTCTGTATAAAAATTTTGCAATCTCCTCCAAATGGGATTATTTGTATATGGAATCCTAAAACCACAGAAGCCCTGGAAAAGGTCTCTCATACCACGGAGTTCAATCAATATGATCATCAATACATGAAAACCACCAGCTGATCAAAAGTATCCTGACAAATAAATCCACCAGAGTGTGTCCTCAAACAATCTGGGCTATTTTGTGCATTCATTTAGAGACCTCTGCTGAGGTACAAAATAGACACCACTGTTTATGGGAGTGTTAAATTGTGCAGAGCAGAAATCTCTGTCTGACTCAGATCCTTAAATTGGATGTTTTATTTTCCATTGGGTTCTGTTACCATTGGAAACACTGCTGCTCTCGTGGACCGAAATTTAAAACACAGTTATGATTATTTGCCATGGATCTCAGACACCTTCTAGTTAGCACAGAAAGAATTCTGACATTCCCAACATGGATGATTTGTTTGCTGCTTGCTCCAAGAAATGGGAATTTCCTGCATAACCTCCCTGGATCAGCTCTTTCCACAGCTTGAGACAATGTAACTCTATTTATAAGGAATAAAAAGGCATTTGTGTAACAAGAGCTACTCCAATTCCCTCTTGGGTGGAAAAGGAAGAACATTTCTTTCAATGTTTCAGTGATTTTCCCACAGTTCTCAGGATTTGAGCAAAGTTTCCAAGTATTCCAACAGGTATTTCAGGCTCCAGGGTGGAAACCAAAGGTTTTACCTGACAGTGGCTGTGTGACCCATGAGTGATACTAAAGGAAACAGAGGTGAATTCCTCCAAAGCTTCTCCCTCACACAGGAGACTTTAGAGTTGTATTTCCATAAACAAGGAAGGAACCCCTGCCTTTTCTCCTTGGATTCTGCATAACCCTGTAAATGTACATTTAACTTCATCACTTAGCCGGAAGGGACAACCTAATCTTTGTTTTGCAGAGATGCCCTCACTGCTGTCTTCAATCTCTTTTTCTGCCAATTCGATATCCCCTGGTTTATTTACTTCTCTCCCTTCACTACTCTTTTTTTTGTTTTGCTTTAATATATTACTCTTTCCTGGAACTCCACACACCAGAAAAAATCATTACCTCAAGTTTCATGCTCCCGTATTTATTGGTAAAGGGCACTGATTGCTGGCTTGGCTGTCCAAAGTCACCACTGTCTTCCCCAAAGGGCTCAAGAGCTGCTCTTTTTCCCTTGAAAAACGGCAACGGGTGCAAAAGTCCTGTAGATCCTGCTACAGAAACGGTTCTGATTCAAAATTATTCTGTTAATAAACTTTCTCTATAAAAGTCCTTCTTGAGGGGAAGCAAAATCATGGAATAATGGAATGGTTTTGGGCGGGAAGGGACCTTAAAGATCATCTTGTTCCACCCCAAGTGGAAAAATTCTCTTCTTTGCTGATTGTGGTCCCTCAGCTTCCCTCAGCTTATTTATTGAGGAGAAACACTTTGAGTCCTACTGAAATCTCTACTGAAATTTTATTGTGCAAAATTCAGTGCACTGGTTGATTACATACAGAGCCAACCCAGTTTGTCTGTGCTATTTTTAAAGGAGTGTCCCAAAACAGAACTCAGCACTCAAACCAGGCAAGCAGGGCAGTATAATGACCTTATTCCAGGTGTTTGACATTTTTAATAGGATCACATTGCTTACTCTCTGAAATTCCTCAGCTCCTGCAACCGTGAATTCCAAACCTGCAAAATCCCACTCTCATTTTGTAAGACAATTTCGAGCTCTTTATGTATTTTCTGTACACCTCACACAGTCTATTTGCACTTCAGCTGTCATTTCATCACTCTGCATAGTTTTAACACCTCAATCCCTTTTTTCCCTGCTTGCTTCAAGGTTCCTAAAATTAATCTGCAAATTGCATTTGAAAAAAATTGTATTTTAGATCATCCAGTGATAATCTCTTCTACCATCAAACTGTAGTTACAGTGGATTAAGAACAACTCAAAGCCCCAGTTTAGGACACTGGAGTGTCCTCTGGAAATGAGATGTTTGGGTTCCCTTCCCTACTACAGAGAATGTAGTATTTAAATTGGAAAATACCTCTGAGATCATCAAGTTGAACAATTAAAGGTCAAAGGCATCACCTAAAAAAAATGTGTTTTCTTCACTGCTTGTTGATCAAGGGAATCCCTTAGAAAGCAGAGGAAAATCATCTAAAATCCTGTTAGGCAACAGCAAACTGGATTTCTCACATCTACTGAGAGCATCTCTGTCCCAAAACTCTGGGGTAAAGTTCAGCTTCTTCCTGCTTTATGTTTTCCTAGAGGTGTCCCAAATAGATAAGGTTGGGTTCAAAAAAATTACTTGTTTTATCCAGTTTCCTTTGTTCAACAGGAAAATTCTGGACTATGTCATAGCGTCCTAGGGAGTTTTGGGCTTGAGGGACCTTGAAACTCATCTAGTTCCATCCCCTGCCTTGGGCAGGGACACCTTCCACTGGACCAGATTGCTCCAAGTCCCATCCATAACTTCTTCAAGTCAGATTTGTTAATGAGACAGAAGAGCTGGTTGGTTGCACAGATCCATTTCCACCTCCTTGGCTGTACCCCCAGCAATCCCAGAAGGGAAAGAATTCCTTGCCCAGGAGCAGGACAGGGAGACCCCCCACATGTCACTGCAGGGCCAAGAGCCACCAACAGCAACTACAATGGGAGCTTGGGAAAAAAGCTGCATTTAAACACCCCTAAATTCAGGTGTGTTAACCCTGAGCTGAGTCCAACCCCTACGGTGCAGTTTTATCTCAGCAGCTGTTCAGATTTTTGGCAATTCTTCCCCCACCTATTTCCCACCTACTCCTGTAGGGATCAAGTTGATATTATGCTGCTACTGCTCATTTTTACACTAATCACTTCAGAAAGAGGTTTGTAAAGTGTCCAATTTCCATTAATCCTTGAGAGCTCCACACTTAACTCCCTTTTGTCTTCTTAAAGACATTCACGACAGCTTACAGGTAAAAATAAGAGGGACACTGATACAAATTCTTATTATTATCCAATCATTTTCCAAAGAGGAAATTACGATTTGTTGGCTCTCCTCAAATAATAATTCAGCACACAAATCTTACTTTGCTCAGAGAGTGGGTCCTACACAAACACATTTATCCTGTTGTCAGCTGTTTGCCTAATCCTCTCCAGCACTTCTGTTTCTCTAAAGAATATTAAAATATTCAATCATATCTTCAAAATGAGATTATAGAAACAACATTGTATTAAAAATAAAAAAAGAGGCAGATTTGGTAGTATCACCTTGAGGCCACCCTAGGATTGGGACATACTAAGCCAGGTATTACATATATATATATATGTGTGTGTGTATCTATATATACACATATATAGATACATATATATGTACATATACATATATACACACACACACACATATATATATATAAACTATATATATATAAAATGAATCACAGAATGGTTTGGGCTGGAAAAGACCTAAAACATCACCTAATTCCAACCCCCTTCCATGGACAGGGACATGTTCCACTATCCCAGGTGGTTCCAAGCCCTGTCCAAACTGGCCTTGGACACTTCCAGGGATCCAGGATCAGCCACAGTTTCTCTGGGCATATATAAATATATATACACACAGATATATATATAGATATATATATATCAAATATATAGATATATAGATATAGACATAGAGAGATATAGAAATATAGAGATATTTATAAAGAGATAAAGTCCATCTCTCTAACAAGAACAAGCTGACAAATGACAGAAAATTACAATTATTTCTTGATGGTAGGTTCCAGAGTTCATTTCATAACATCATGAGGAACATGATTACTTCACATTTCTTACATTCTTGGATATGATGTAATGTATCCACACATTAATTGGAATTTTGGTCACAATTAGCATGTAATAAATTCCTGATTAGTTGTACTCATTTAGAGCACTTTAATTGGTTTGTTTCCATTGATAAAATGTAATGTGGTTTAAACTCTGTAATTTAGAGATTGTAGTTAGTTATCATTGATTGGCTCATCAATAGCATTGTCACAAGTGTGGGAGGGCTGCCTTAATTGTGGCTGAAACTCCCATTTCTCAGGAAACAAGTGATGTAACAATTTTCCCTCTGGCTGTGTTAGCACTTCATTTGCTGCTTTCATTAAGTGCTCTGGATTCTAAGATGAGTTTGCATTCTGTCCCTTTTTTTTTTTTTTTTTTTTGTGTGAAAACCTTGAAATGTCTCACGGCTCAACTCCTGTCATTAATTTCTTGTAAACTTGTAACTCCAGTGCTCAGAGGAAATATTTACCACACGTTCACTGTAGTGAAATAAAAAGTTCACTCAGCACAGACTGGAAAAGTGGCAGGCCTCTAATCACAAATTCTGTTTTGCTTTGAAAGGTTATGTAGGGTTTTCAGGATTCTTCATTGGATTATGACTCTAAAAATGACACTTAGGTGTATTTTTAAAATATATTTCTTTAATACCTATCTCTCTATTGCTACTCTGAGTTCTTTTTTGCAATTCCCAAATGAAAATTGTTTTCCTCTGTGAATTTACCCTCTTCCATTTATTAAGTTTGTTTTTCTCTGATTTCCGTGGAACTGAAATCTCGCTTAACATTAACTTCAATTATTTGAGATCTATGTCATTTCAAGGCATTCTTATACAACTGTTTCTAAGTGTTACCTAATTGTGAGAGAGTTCATAAACTCATAGAGTCATGGAATGGGTTTGGGTTGGAAGGGACCTCAAAGCTCATCTTTGGTTCCAACCTGACACCTTCACCTGTCTCAGGTTGCTCCAAGCCCCATCCAACCTGGCCTTGGACATTTCCAGGGATCCAGGGGGAGCCACAGCTTCCCTGGAGAACCTGTTCTAGTGCCTCACCACCGTCCCAGCCAGGAATTCCTTCCCAATATCCCATCCATCCCTGCCCTCTGGCAGTGGGAAGCCATTCCCTGTGTCCTGTCCCTCCATCCCTTGTCCCAAGTCCCTCTCCAGCTCTCCTGGAGCCCCTTTGGCCACTGGAAGGCCACAATAAGGTCATCCCTGAGCCTTCTCTCCTCACATCCTAATAAACAAATACATTGACAATGCAACTGAGCTTTTGAGGTTGTACCAAAATCCCAGGAAGAAATCCCTAAAACTGCTGTAAAATATCTGTTCCAGAACCAAACCCTGCTGAGTAATTTCCATTTTTCTCTTGTCTCCCATGTCAGACAGTCTGGAAGTGATCCCCAAGTCTGACTTACAGCCAAAGAACATTTTAAATGTTCCTTAAACCACCACAGTAAATTTTCAGGTGCTGAGTTTAATGCTTGGGCCATAACATAGGCCAAGAGAGCTTAGAAATTGCAAAATAAATATTCTTCAATGCTGAAAATGTTTCCAGTGGGAGACCATGAGGTTGTATCATTTCATCTGGCTGCCAAGGAGGTTTTGGGAGCCACAGAGCAAGGCTCAAGGGCTCAAGTGGGCTTGGTTCATTCCAGGTCATAAAGAGATTCCCACCAAGGTTCTCATCTCAGTATTCTATATGATTCTGAGAACATTCCTGCTGGATCTGGCCTAAACCCCACCTGGGTCCCTTCTCTTTGATGGTGCTTTAGATGTTTCCCAGTGAAGCACAAGTACATTGTGGAAATTCCTCACAGATCTCTCATTCACAGCTGCACTAAAGGCATCTCCTGGAAGTTGTAGTTACTGTTTATCAGCTTTTCATTGACTTTTTTTTTTTTTAAATTCCTCTAACTCCTGGCATTCCCAGCCTTTGCCAATGAGCTCCACAGACTGCGTGAGCCACTGAATCAAGAGATCCCCAACCTTCCAACAACATAAACAGCATTTTCCTGGAGTAGGAAGAGACCTCCAAAACAGCAGCTGTCCTAACTGCCTTTTAAAGAATAACCAAGGAATTTGGTTTCAATTTAGGGGTGTTTCAGATGGAATTAGCTGTAATTGCCCTGTTCCTCTGTGCCTGATGCAGTTCTATTAAAGTCATGTCTAAGTGCTCAGCCTTTCAAATTAGCAAGATAAAAACACTCCAATAAGAACTTTCTGCACAGGATGCGTCATCCAGCAAATTCATGATTTGTTGTGGTACAAATACTTGCTAAATGCTTGATGTGGATGTCTTGTGCTTCTCAAAAAACACTTCGGCCACTCAGAAAGAACAGGGGCCAACTCACATTCCTGTAAATAGAATTTTTATGTCTCACCATGCACAGCTTGTGCTTTCTCATTGCTGCTCTCAGTTGTCCTACTGAACCCAAATGGATCTTGACCCTCTGCAAACTCCAGGTCAATTGTTTAAAGAATCAGTGAAAACAATTTTTGTTTCTTTCCACCCACAAAACAGAGACAGTTCCAGCAATGTGCCTGTGACTAATAAAACTCCCATCTTAGGAAAACATTTAAAGGTTAGGACGCTCAGAGAATGCAAAATGAAAGATGTTCAAGCTGAGGGAACAATGTGTAAAACTGTAAACAACAAAACCACAAAGGGACTTGCCCTACAAAACAGATGATAATACAGATGGATCATCAGAGGAGCCCAAACAGGTTCTGTGCTTTGAATTATGCGAAGAACTCATCAGAAATTGATCTATTTTCAACTTCAAAATACAAACATGTCGAGTGAAGTAGAAGCTGTGTGAGGACGGATTAAATAGACACCAATTTCCTTTGGAGATGTCTGTCAAAAGTTCACCAAGAATGACACCTAAACATGAACCAGGTGACACTTTAGTGGGCAAGAGGCCAAAGGCACCTGGGCTGTCCCAGCTCTGGGGTGGCAGCAGGACCTGTGGGGCACAGCCCTGGGACCCTCAAGACTAGAGGGACATTGAGGGGCTGCAGAGTGTCCAGGGAAGGGAACAGAGCTGGGAAAGGGGCTGGAGCACCAGGAGCAGCTGAGGGAGCTGGGAAAGGGGCTCAGCCTGGAGAAAAGGAGGCTCAGGGGGGACCTTGTGGCTCTGCACAACTCCCTGACAAGAGGGGACAGCCAGGGTGGGTCAGGCTCTGCTCCCAGGGAACAGGGACAGGATGAAAGGAAAGGGCCTCAAGCTGTACCAGGGGAGGTTTAGTTTGGACATCAGAAGGAATTTCTTCATTGAAAGGGTGGTCAGGCATTGGAAGGGGCTGCCCAGGGAGGTGGTGGAGTCCCCATCCCTGGAGGTTTTCATGTCTGGCCATGGCACTCAGGGCTGGTAATAAGGTGGGAATCAGTCACAGGCTGCCCTCGATGGTCTCAGAGCTCTTTCCCAACCTCAATAAATCTGTGAACAGTTTGTTCAGCAACTCCAGCTCTGCCTTAGCTCCCAACTCACCAAACATTTCAGCAGAATCTATTTATTTATTTATTTATGTGTTTCTCATAACTAAAATGATGCCACTCCAGGACTGCACAGAATTACATCACTGAGCTCCCGTGGGTGACATCCCTTCCCCCTCCTGTGCCACTTGATTCTTGACTGAGCTAAAGCACTGAAAAATTAGACTTCATTTCAGTATGCTAATAGCAATCTATCCAAAACAATGTAATCAAGGCCTCGTGTGCTCCTATAATTTCATTCTTGACATAAGTCTGACAGCTATTTATTGTTGGAGTGAACTGTGGGGAGGGGAAAGAAAAATTCCTGTAATTTCCCCTCCCCCCCCCCAACCAACACAACAGCTTTGCAGTTTTGAAGCAGGAGCTTTGTGCAACCACACAAAATGGGAATAATCAGGGGGTTTACATATGTCTTGTCTTAAGCAATCAAGGCCCAGAGTTAAAGGAGAGGCACATTCAGATGTGCCAATTCCCAAAATGGCCACCTCTGATGAGCCAGCTGTGAGCTTCAATTGTCACATTATAATTTAGGCAGGAGGAGGAGGAGGAGGAAGGGGGGAAGAGAAAGGCATCCAGCTCCACACTGGATGAACATAATTATTCACAGCAGGATGCTGCAGAATTAATTTAGCCAATCAGAATTATAGTGGGGGCTGGGCATTGGCAGCAGAGAACAGGGGGGAAAAAGGAGAAGAAAAGGAGAAAGAAAATCAGGAGAGGGATCAAAACAATGTGACTAACACCTTGCTAATGTTTTGATTGTGCATCCCTCAGTGTACTTGGGATACAGTGAAGTGGAAACAAAACTGTGACATAGATGGGCCCGGCTCTGCGGGGCTGGTTGGAAATGAGAGATGCTGAGAATTTGGTTCATTGGGGGAAAAAAAAATCAGTCTGAGGGGGGTTTTGTCAAATATCACATGAAATGCTACCTGATAATATATTGTCAGATAAAGGTTAGACTGGACTTCGAGCAACCTGGGAGAGCAGAAGGTATCCCAGCCCATGTCAGGGGGTGGAACAGGATGAGCTTTAAGGTCCTTTCCAACTCAAATCATTCTGTAACTCTACGATGAACATAAATCTGGGAACAACACTTGCAATTTCACATCCTTCTGGGGCAGAACTTGAGAGACTCTGCCAAAACGCCACTCAAGCAACAGAGCAGGCAGGAAAACAACCCCCAGCCCAGGCTGTGCTCAAACGACGTGATCCTCCCAATTTCAGCTCAAAATGCACCACGAATTTGGTGATGACAGTTTTGGGTTGTGTGAGTGAAAGGAGCTGCCTGCAGGAGTGAGGAACAGGAGCTCTTCCATCAGAGGTCTGGGCTCAGAGAGAAGCGTTTTGTTAAATGATTCCATTAAATTCATCTCAGACCAATATTGGTCATCACTTCAGCATAAAACCCCCACTGAGAGGAACAGAGACTTTAACTCTTCTCATATGTTTTTCTGTGAGTTTTGAGTGCAATGTTTCATCAATTTACAATTTACCAACAGCATATGTTTTTCCTTTTTTTCTGAAGTTAGATTATATTTTTGGCCGCAAAGGATAGTAGGATATAGTAATAGTAGGATATATTAAGGGAATCAAGCAGAAATGTGTATCTTGCTTGCTTTAAGCTCTCAAGTGTCCAGAGAAACATTTCCACCCAGGTCACCAAGTGGGTCAATTTAGATGGAAAGAATTCTTCCCATTTCTATTCCCCCTACAGAGAACAGACCAGGACCAGGGAAGTCACACTCTGATACTTTGATCCTCCTTTACCTGAAGAAGGATCATACAACCTACACCTGTTTGCCCCTATTCCTGCCAACTCCTCTTTGCAGCTGCAAAAACAGAGGGAAGACTGAAAGGACAGGGAATATTTTAGACACCTGAACACAGAGTGTTGAATCCTCCATAAAAATAAATTTCTCTGTTTTCAGATTTCTTAGATGCCCTTAAGCTTTAATTCTACCTTAAGAGATGTTCAAAGAAGGGAGATGTAGACAATGGATCACCAGAATACTCAGTTTAGTTCCACTTAAATGAAAAATAAAATGATTATACTGCAAGGCAGACTGCTAGGCTTGATTTGGGGATTTTTTTTTTTCCTTTCTTTTCCTGGAATTGTACAAGCATGACAGATGGAACGGAAGCAGAAATCCTGGAGTTCCTGTAAAAGTTAACTCAAGCTTCTGCTCCCTGATTCTGGTAATGGAGAGGAAAATGCCAGGAAGGTTGGCCAGGTTTTATTTCTGGCGGTAATGTTTGATGAACACCACTGTCAACGAGAGCTGTGATTTAATCTGGAAGGATATAAGGCCTTGTGGTAAAAATGGTATAACTACAAATCCTGATTAACAATCACTGCAACAGTAAAATTGGTTCCCATAGCAACAAGAGTGGAATGATACAACAAATGGCAAAGCCACCGTTAGATAAATTACCCCATGAAATGGCCCTTTTTGGAAGTCATTTGCCTTTCTGCTGCCTTCATCTTTAAGGACTTGCAAATACTACTTTCAATCTCCTGATCCTTGCTGCTCATCCTCTAAATTCCATCATCATTTGTTCTTCTAATAGCCAAGGTAAAAGAATAAAAGAAAAGTAATAAGAAGACAATATGGTATTTAACATTTGAAAGCTCATGGCAGATCCTGACAGTTAAAAAAAAATACACATTCCTATATATCATATAAATTTTCCTCTTTTCATCTGCTCTGTGTTTATTTTATGGTATTTCCATAACTTCAGCTTCCAAAAGCAAATAGCAATTTCAGATATTTTGCATTTGTAAAACAAACTAGTGCAGCCACCTGCTTTGCAGGCATTGCTCAGGGAGCAAACATGGAGCCGAGGAAGAAAATAGAACTTAGAGATGGAATTAGAGATTAGATACTGATCATTTAAAGCACATAGGAAATATCTTTCAACAAGAATGACCCTTTGAGTTAAAAATGTCTAGTTCCAGCTGTGTAGTTCATGTAGCCACATCCAACCTGGCCTTGGACACTTCCAGGGATCCAGGGGCAGCCACAGCTTCTGCCAGAGCCTCACCACCCTCACAGCCAGGAATTCCTTCCCAATATCCCATCTATCCCTGCCCTCTGACACTGGGAAGCCATTCCCTGTGTCTTGTCCCTCCAGGGCCTTTTCCAAAGTCCCTTGTTGCTCTTTGTCCAACTGGAGGCTGTAGGAAAACAAAACCAAACTCTTCCTGCAGGTGTAAACTAAATAGAGAAGAGGCAACAAAGAGAAGCTGAAGCAGTGGAGATTCCAACTCAGAACAAGAAAGAATAATAAATTTACCACAAACCTGGTCAAGGAAGGGTTTGGAAAGGCAGATACTCTCCTGGTTCTGACAGTCAAAGCTCTGAGTGATCAGCTCTGTGCAGGATGAGGAACTAAAGACCTCAGGACATCCCTTCCATCCAATGTGGTCCTGTTTCCCCTGGGCCAGAGACAGCATTCAACTTTCAGATTTTAGTGATCCCTTAACTCCAACAAAACCACACAGTAATGCTCTTTTCTTTGAGAAGAGCTGGAGAAATGAGTCACCCCATAAAACACCAGAAAGCCTTGTGAGCTTCACACAGTCAGAAACTAAATCACCGAAACACAGAACAAAGAGCTGCTTGGTGTTACTGTCACGACCAGGGACAGGACCCAGGGAACAGCTGGAGCTGTGTCACAGGAGGATTAGGTTGGATATCAGGAAATGGTTCTTCACCAGAGGGTGCTTGAGCACTGGAACAGCTCCCCAGGGAATGGTGACGTTCCCAAGGCTGCCAGAGCTCCAGGAGTGTTTGGACAAAGCTCTCAGGAATGCACAGGGTGGGATTGTTTGGGTGTCTGTGCAGGGCCAGGACTTGGACTGAATGATCCTGTTGGGTCCCTTCCAGCTCAGGATATTCCATGATTCCACAATTCACTTTGTACTTGTTTAAAAGAAAGCTTCTAAATGTCCTTTTATACCAGTGGCTTATAAAATCCTTTTATTCCTGATTTCTAGAGGAGGAGAACCCTTGGACACCACACCTGCCCTCACTGACATGAAAGGGTTGCCAGAAATCCCTGCTTCCATGTACTTTTCAAGCCATACAAACTCTTCCTGTCCCCTCAATCCATCCCAAGTTCCTGCAGCACCACCCTCCAGTCCCAGCCTGACAGGAACCCTCCACGATGGAGAGTTTACATGAGAAATTCAAATAACAGAAGGGTGAAATTACCACAGTCTCAGCTCTTCAAAGAGGGAGGTGAAGAGCAGAGCTGCTCCCCCATACTGGGCAGTGCCCTCCAGAAGGGATTCCTGCCTTAGTTTAAATCACAGAATCACAAATTATGTAAATTATTTCCCTGAAAATTAGGAGAGAAAACAGGAAAAATTTTCTATAACTCGCTAAAATGTAATGTTAAAACATTAAAGCATTTACAAACTAATCAAAAATACTGGTGATAAAGTTGTAGCACTGAAGTTACCCAACCCTGTATAACCCTGTACTCCTCCCTTCAAAGCAGCAGCTACTCAGAGGCAGAATGGAAATACAAAATCAGTCTATTATCAACTTCCAAAATATCCTAAATGCTGAAAATCCAAGAAGCTTTAAGACCTATAAAAGGATCTCACGCAGAACCATGCAGGTATGACAAGAATCAAAGAATTCAGCAGAAAAGAATGCCAGGAAGGAGCAAAAATAGCAGTTTTTAAAGAGCCTTAACGATGAGCTGGCACCAAATAAATAAGCCTGAATGGCAATCAAGCAATTTTCAGCTTCTTAAGTCTTCAAAATTTACTTTGTCCAGCTATTATTAGAGATGAATAGGTATGAAGAAAAGAAAGACAAAAGCTTGGGAAGATGTTCTGAAAAGCAGCATCATGAACTGAGCTGGAAATGCTCTTTATGTCTCTGGGCAAGAGAACTATTAATACAGAACAAAAAAACCCCAACTATATATATATATATATGTACACATTCAGGTCACTTTATTCAGTGAGGCTATTTCAAGAAGTGGAATAGTTTACCAAGAATTTGATCAACAGAGTTTATACAGACTGAACGCAGCAGCAAAATACCTTCTATTCATTCCTCCCAATGCCATAACTGGAGTGAGTAGCATGAACTTGCAAAGTAATTCAGATAAATATGAGCATGGAGGTGGCCAAAATAATTCCTCCATCATTACCTTGAATCTATTTCAAGGTTGAGAAGCTGAGTTGTTGGTTCAGTTTTACAAGAATAACATCAGCACATTTTCATCTGCTCTTCTTGCCTGGGAGAGAACTTCAAGTCTGTTTGCTGAAAGATCCCCTCAGCATGACTTTACAGGTGCTCGTTTATGTAAAATTAATAAAATTAATAAATCATGCATTCAGCTACTTACCTATTGCAATTAACTCAATTTCAGTCCTCAAAATTGTATATTTTTAAGCCCCCAACTGGTTTAAAATGTCAATCACCATGTTAAAAGGTCTCTAAGATATACTGGTCCAATTCTAATTAGAATTAGGATGAAATTTGTGGAATGATTTTGTTGAAGTGAGATTCAATGTTAAAACATTTTCCAGGAAAATAAACATTTATATGCACAACGCAGCACTCTGGAAAAAAAACTTCAAATACTATGAAAGGAGACAACCCCTTTTTCTAAAAGAAGTTCTACATAAATAACATTAAAATAATTTTGTAAATGGAGCCGAGTGAATATTTACCACACATATGAAACAACAAGGTTTTTCACATGTTTAAAATGTAATCATTTTGCTCTCAGTAGTTACTTAGGCAAAGTAAACAGAATACGCCAGTGAAACAGAAAATTAATATAGATCATATTTCTCCATGAAATACAGCATTTCTCCATAATTCCACTGGCTCAGATTTAGAGGCTGATGTACTCAGTAACCCAGAGATTTACCATAAAAACTTCCTCCATGGAAATATGTATTTTTAAGAAGCTGAACTGCAAATATCAGGGGTTTTTTTAGCAGTAGAGATGAGTTAATCTTCATTCTATTAACTCTTGGAATTTGACACTGCATCTTGCTGGGACATTTAACCTCAGTGCTGAGGCTGCCAGAAATCCCCAACTGATAAAACCAAGAGTCAAATCAGATCCTTGGTCCTGGTCCTGGCATTTACACTCAGAATTTGTTTGGAAGTCATAACTTGAAGACAGGATTATTTATGATGTCATGTCAAAGAGACACAGACCTTTTAATGAGCTAAAGGCACATTATTTGATGTCATACTGGGCTTGCCACCTCCTAAACATTCCCATTATCTGGAAATTCCCTTTTTATGGCAGCAGTTACTGAGGTTCAGGCGTTTCACCCCTCAGTATCTCCGTGTCACTCCTGATGGGGCACATTTACAGTTTTTATTACAGGAGAAAACTACTACTTTGTCATTTCAAAATATTGTGGCTTTTCCCTCTTCCCCTCTAATTAGGGAGGAAGGATTTCATTTTTATCATTCTTTTTAACTGTGTTGCAAACCCTTTATCCTTTTTCTCTTTTTGATATTAACTCCTTACTGATCCAAAGCTTCCTCTTCCCCTCCTGTAGGAATTCTAACCACAAAGGATAGTCTCTAACCACTTCCCTCCTGACAAGGGAGACCTTGAGGGGCTGGAGTGTGTCTAAGGAAGGGAACGGAGCTGGGGAAGGGGCTGGAGCACCAGGAGGGGCTGAGGGAGCTGGGAAAGGGGCTCAGCCTGGAGAAAAGGAGGCTCAGTGGGGACATTTTCACTCTCCCTGACAGGACAAATGACAGGACAAGAGGAAATGATCCCAAGGGAGGTTTAGGTTGGATATCAGGAAAAATTTCTTCATTGAAAATGTGTTCAGGCACTGGCACAGCTGCCCAGGGCAGTGCTGGAGTCCCCATGCCTGGAAGGATTTAAGAGACAGGTGGATGTGGCACTTGGGGACATGGGGCAGTGGTGGGTTAACAGTTGGATTTGAGGATCTCAGAGGTCCTTTCCAACCTAAACGATCCTGTGATCCTGCCCTAAATCATCCTTTACTGCCACATGCCTCCAGCATTAGGGAACACACCATCCACAGAAACACCAACATCAGAAAAGGTTCAGGGGACGTCTGATCAAACCTCTACCACCATGTGGCAAAAGTCATACCTACAAAAAATAAAACTATTTTTCCACTACTCTGTCATTCCCTGGGCCAGCACAGCCCCACCAGGACGTGGCAGAGTGCTCTGCACAGCCAACGTGGCTTTTATTTTCTATTTATAATGATGATATTGTCGTGATGAGACTTGAGACTCCAGGAGCTGAGAGAAGAAACCTCAGGCAGGGCTTCTGCTTATCCAGAATAAATTCTCATCTTGTTATAGAGGATCTTTGGATGGCTCTTTTGTTATTGCAGAAAGAATCTGACAGTGTTGATAACGACACAACCCTGGATCTTGCAGTGCCTTTGAAAGCTCAGACAAGAACCTGTCGGTTCAAAAAGTAACAGAGAAAAAATCTTCTCCCGACTTTAAATCCCGGAAAGAAGTCAACGCCTCCACAAAAATAGAGGAAAGTGCCTTGAAAAGCCTTTGAAGGAACAAAGAACCAGCAATAACGACAAAAAAAAAATAAAAAATAAAACAAGAAACAAAATCCTCACTGCTTTTTAGGTGACATACACAAAATCCAGCAGTGCAGAAGCCAAAATGTTAAAATTAGTGCTGGTGCCTGAGAGAACCCTGAGGGAGTTTGCATTAGCACAACAAAAGTTTGCATAGAGCAGCTTTGATGAAGTGAGCAGACCCTGCTCCGAGCAGGAGATGGAGTTACAAAGGGTGTCAAACCCACTGTGCAGACACTTCTGATGGTGCCTTTCACAGAACTGAGAAGAAAAAAATATTTGCTAACATTTTATAACCTCCTATAGGTAGAGGAGGAAATGCCACAATACAAAGAACGAGAGTAGGTCTTCCTAGGTGAGAGAACAAAATGTTTCCAGGTGTTTAAGCCAGGTAAGAGTCACTGATGAATGATCCTAAATTCATCATGGAAATTTAAAAAGCAAACAAATATACTAAGGGATAACTGAGATATGCCAGTGCTGTTTGCAGCACTCCCACAGCAATAACCTACAACACCTCTGTGCCTTACACCTGCTCAAGCCAAACACTCAGGTAGAGCCCAAGATATTAACAGAGTAATTAAGACTCAGCTGAATTATTTCAAGCACTTCCAGTGGAAAAGGGATCTTAAAGTCAGGGAAAGGATTCTAAGGGTGCAGAGCTGTGCTGAATTCATCACTTAATTGAGGCACACAGTTGTGTTTTAACACAGAAGCACAAGAACTAAGGTCTCATCGCTGCTCCTGTTAAAAACACCCAGGGCAACGTTCACCATGTGCTCTGAGAGTCAGATACTCCTGATATTCAAATTATTCAAATCCTGGAATGGTTTGGGTGGGAAGGGAGCTCAAAGCTCATCCTGTTCCACCCCTTGCCATGAGCAGGAACACTTTCCACTATCCCAAGCTGCTCCAAGCTCCATCCAACCTGGCCTTGGGCACTTCCAGGGGTACAGGGGCAGCCACAGCTTCTCTGGGAAACCTGTGCCAGGGCCTCACCACCCTCACAGGGAAGGATTCCTTCCCAATATTCCATCCAACCCTGCCCACCAGCAGTGGGAAGCCATTCCCTGTGTTCTGTCCCTCCATCCCTTGTCCCAAGTCCCTCTCCAGCTCTCCTGGAGCCCCTTTAGGCTCTGGAAGGGGCTCTGAGCTCTCCCTGGATTCCTCTCTTCACCAGGTGAACATCCCCAGCTCCCCCAGAGCAGAAGTCAGACTACAAAAAGGGTTGTCCATCCCTGGCACAGCTGCCCAGGGCAGTGGTGGAGTCCCCATTCCAGGAGGGATTTCAAAGCCATGTGGATGTGGCACTTGGGGACATGGGTCAGTGATGGCCTTGGCAGTGCTGGGGGAACACTTGGACTCAATGACCTGAAAGGGCTTTTCCAAACAAAATGATTCCATGATTTCCTGATATGAATAAAAATTCTATTGGCTGCTCTGAGTCACCAGCAGCATTTCAAGAACCCCACTGTCACAGCATTGCTCTATTCAAGTAACTCATTCAAGTCACATTAAAATCCCAAAATCAGGCGCTCAGAAGTTTGGAAATGCCAGAATTATTCCTGTCCATCTCCATCCCAGTAATCCTGCTGGGTGTCCCCATCCTGATACCAACTTAATTATGTCATTCCAATTTTCTAGCAGGATCTCAGCCATATCTTGTGACCAGGAATTTATTCTGTCCTTCATTTTAACCCAGCACCTGCCTGTATCTCACAGTCTGTGTAAACTCTTTGCAGCTACAACTGGTGGCAGCCATGGAATTGCTCAGCCAATGATGCAGGTCCCAGTTCACCTCCCAACCTTCCAGGTTTTACAGCTCACAAGAGCCACCTTTATCCATCCAGCACAATTAAATTTTCATCATTTAATGTACAAAAGAAAGTTGTTCCAGCTGCTTCATTAAAACCTCTGTATTTGTGATAAATCAATAAATAACTGTGTTCTATTTATTATTCAAGCTGGTTTATGAACATGTTCCCACGGACTGCCAAGATCAAAGGAAGTTGCCAAAACTTTTCAGAGCACAGGATGCAAAGCTGGGCTGCAGGTTTTAATTGGATCATGTGGAAAGTGCACAGAAGCTGAAATTCAAGTGATGATCACATTTTATCTTACTGGGACCTGGAAGGACACCCAGCAGCATTTGGACTGAGGACAACAGGGAGAATATCCGTGCCCTTCTTCCTGCACAAACCTGGAAGCCTTGCCACAGCTTCGAGAAATCAAATTGGTTGTTTCTTATTTGTTTTGAATGTGGTGATCAATTAAAATGTAAAAAAAAAAAAAAAAAAAAGCCACTCATTTTGATTTGACAGAAATTCAGGATTTTGTGAAATTTGGGTTCAGGACACTCATCCAGCACACAGAGACTTACTCTGAGAAAGGGAGAAGGTTTTTTATATATTAGTAAGAGAAAAAAAGAGATTTGGACTCAAAACTGCCAGACAGACTCCTCAGGGAAGACCTAGGACAATACTGGACAACAGGAATTAGGCAGCTTCCAATCCCAGATCCAGGAAATTCATGTATTGAAAGGTGTGCCACAACTCCAGCCAAACATCCCACAACTTCCTTCATGCTGTCTCCAAGGCTGGAGGGAATTAATGACAACTGTCATTGTGTCCTCAGAAAATTACAGGTATTACCACTGCAAATCTCACAAATAAATGCAACAAAAAAAAAATCCTAAAAGGCAACATCATGGGCTCCAAGCTCATTTTCAGTGTACAATCACATTTGAAAAACACCCATTTAACAGCAAATGCATAAATACACAAAGCAATCAGTTTTATCAGGCAGCTTGCAAGGTATGAGTTTGCATCTTAGACCTGGCTTTCAAATTAACTTGTCATTTTTTAAAATTACAAACAGTAGTTTCTGCCATAATTTAGTACACCATGAATGAGGTATCTAAATAAATATTCACTTCCTGTCTAAATATGAAAATAATGCTTTTCCTATCACATAAAACTAATTACTGGAGTTTTGCATGGCCATTTTTTTTCAAATTGCATTATGAATTATTCATGATGCTGAGTTTAATACCGTTATTTTAATGATAATATCTCATCGAAAAAAAAGTTTTTGAAGAAGAATTAAACACATCTTTAAACAAAAGAAACAAAGGGTACTGAGTTAAAATCATCTTTTTGGTAGTTTTAGGGAGATTAAAGTGACAAACAAATAGAAACTTGGTCTCTTCAAAACCAGGCAGTTCTTTGGCTCCAGGGTGACACTTCAAATTAAAATGTAACAGCAGAGCTAGCAGAGAACAAATGGAGACAGTATTTGAGCAGAAAATATTTCCTTGGAAGTACAATATTGGATTGGGCAGGTGGAGAGGATTTGAACTTCCATCTTCAGATTTTTTGACAGTGAGAATGAGGGTAAAATGTGAATTTTGGAGGCTGAAGGAGGGAGCAAAGAAAGGACAATGCCCTGAATGCTGCTGCATGGAGGAAAACCTTTACATGGAAAGTCTGGCTTGGCTTCACACCTTTGAGAGTCACAGAATTCCAGAATAATTTGGATTATAAGGGATCTTAAAGATCACCTTGTTCCACCCCCTGCCATGGGCAGGGAAACCTTCTGCTATCCCAGGTTGCTCCAAGCCCCATCCCAACCTGGCCTGGAACACTTCCAGGGATAGGTTTCCTATTTATTTGCAAACTTTGCTCCCTCTACTTTCTCACTGATCACAGCTTCCCTCCAAATGTCATTCGACACTTTTTTGGCTGCTGGAGAAGCAAATGGAATTTCAGACTGAACTCAGACACAAGGAGGACACCCTGAGGTGTGTGACAAGAGCCCCTGGGGCAGAGGAACTGAACTTTCCTGCCTCTCACCCAGTGTTGAGCCCTCACTGCTCTGCCTCCCTCAGTTCAGGCCATCCTTCCCTCAGATCTCCCTGAGGCTGCTCAGCTGGGTCACAAGTTCCTGGGAACAACAGGGTCAGATGTGTGGCACAATCCAGGATGCTTTGTGTGGTTCTGACACAGAGTTACAAGCTGGAAGTATTTTTGTTATGCCTTAAGGCAGAAAGAGATGAAGAAGAACTAAGAGAGAAATATGACCAAAATGGCTCAGATATTTAATGTCATAGAATTATGGAATAGTTTGGGTTGGAAGAGACTTTGAAGATCATCCAATACCAATCCTTGCCATGGGTAGGGACACCTCCCATAAACCAGGTTGCTCCAAGCCCCATCGCAACCTGGCCTGGAACACTTCCAAGGAGAAATTTTCTCTCCTTTGTCTTCTCCAAAGTCTTCCTAATTTTCAGCAGGATAAATGAACAGTCTTGAAGACGTCTTAGGAAAATGATTCCTCCATTAGGCTCCAGTGGCCACTGAGAGAAGGTTTCCATTCCCCCACAAAGAGGAAAAGAGGGTCAGGTGGTCACACACGTTCTCTCCTCCTCCACAGCAGTAATTCAAGCCAGTTTTCTGCAATCAAACCGTCTTAGTGCTTTTTTCTTTTAATAAAAAGCTTTTTTCCCTCTATTTTTCCTGCAGCTGAACATATATAAAAGATCAAGATATGAGGACCATGGATTGTATGTTATCTTCTGTGTCATTACATCAGATCTGTCTATCAAAGCTCTCCTTTACCTCTCCCCTGCCACAGTTCATTACAAGGACCTGTTCTTTTATGACTAAACGATGGAGTAATATTAATCTTTGCCAAATGTAAAAAGGGAGATATGATAACAGGAATTTAATAAAAAAATACTTTTATTTGCCAAGGTATTTTTCTGCAGCTATCAAATGGAATAATAGCACATCTCAAGACTCCTAAAAAATGGCAGCATTTTTTCCTCAATGAGTTAAAATTTTATCTTCAGCCCCTAGTTGTACAATTCATAAAGGCTGAAGAGTCAAATCTTTTTTTTAAAAAAAGTCAGATATTTCGATAAACACAATTCACATTGGAATTTTTTTTTTTGTATTCTCAGTTACTGTTTAATTGTTATTCTATTAGGAAGGGACATCTGGGTCACTGAATCAATCCCATGCTCCCAGCAATACCCTGGTCCTTTAATTTATACAACATTTACATGATTTGCCTCATTACTGCCTTTGGAAAGCCAGTCCAGAACTTGATGTTTCCAATTTTTGAAAATCCTCTTCGAATTTTCAGGTGATCTTATTTTTGGCCAGTATTTATTTACTGCTTTAAACTGCAAGAGGAGATTGAAATGAGATGTGAGAAGGAAATCCTTCCCAGTGAGGGTGGTGAGGCCCTGGCACAGGGTTGCCCAGAGAAGCTGTGGCTGCTCCTGGATCCCTGGAAGTGTCCAAGGCCAGGTTGGACAGGGCTTGGAGCAACCTAGGATAGTGGAGAGTGTTCCTGTCCATGGCAGGAGATGGGACTGGATGAGCTTTGAGGTCCCATCCAACCCAAACCATGCCATGATTCTCTGATACCCCAAGCTGATGCATCAAAAAGGAGAATTCTTAGAAGTCATGAAAGTTGGCAAAACAGGAGAGCTGAGAGGAAAGTCTGGTTATTTTCAATGGAAATACAGCTATACAACATCCCTTCTAATATCTTCTCTCAAAAAAAAAAAAAATTATTTCTCTCCTTGGATAATTACTGAGTAATTAACATGGACCAACAAGGGCATCATCTCAGGGCTTTGCCTACACCCAGCAGAGCAAGGTGACAGCTGAGCCTGTCCCTCTTCAACCCCACAACATTTATTTCAGTCTATCACCTCTTCATGTCCTGCATGTCAGGGAGCAGCAAGAACGGGGCTGGCCTCTGTTTTGGGGGGGTTAAATTTCCTTGTGTGTGCTTTTCACAGCGTTAAAATCTCATGTAGAGCAACTTTGTACAAAGCACCTCCCGGAGCTGAGGATTCATTAGCATTCCAAAGGAAGTTGTTCCAGCAAAGATGATTAAGCAAATACCCCTGTGAGATGCGAGGAGTTCTTTGAAATGTCTCTCGTGGTTCAAGGCAGCGTCTTGGAAAGTGCAGAACAGATTTCTGAACTCCCCAGATCTGCAGCAGGAACAGATTCTGGGAGAGCTCGTCCCCATTCTGACAGTGCTCTTGGTCCCCTCATCCAAACCATGATTAGAAACTGGCATTTTTTACTGGGACAGTGAAAATCAGTGTGTAAAATGTAAATAAGGACAAAACGCTTTCCATTAATTTAAAAAATTCTCTTCTGGATCCATGAGTAAGTTTATGTGACTTTGTTTTTTTAAAAAAAAAATGCAAAATGGGCAAATAAAGTTCCTTAAGCCAAGCATGGCGTGAAATGGTAAAAAGCTGAGAGATCAAGATTTTTTCAGCATTCAAGATTGTAAACAATAACTTTTTAACATCCCCAAGTTTACAGTAACTACAGGTATTAAATGCAAAGGTTATGTCTTCATAAGTGCTGCTTCTGCTTTGTTTAAAATACTATTTCCTTTAAAATGCAGGTTTAAATATTATTTCATAATAATGCTCACAAGCATCCATTATGCAGGGATTGTGCTGTAAGACAAATCCTAATAAAAGGCATGAAATTAATCAAATTAATCTGAAGACTCACTTGGGCAGTGAGCAGAAATCAGGAATTCAGGGACTTTATAACCCACTGTAGAAGCTTTCTTTTAATCTAGTACAAAGTGAATCACAGAATCATAGAAACCCCTCAGTTGGAAGGGACCTACCAGGATGATCAAGTCCAACCCCTGGCCTTGCACAGGACACCCCAACAATGCCACTTAAAAAGTATCAAAATACTGAAAAATATTGAGCAAATAAAGAGGAGTGAAAACCTTAAAAAAAAAAAAATACGGCTGCAGTTTTCCCAATTAGTAAGAGCATGAAATGAATACATAAGTAGGGAAAAACAGATTTCTCCATACACAACCTTTTTTTTTAAATTGATTTCAGCTGCTAGGACACTACTTTCCCAAATCATCAATAATTATGGACATTATATTAAATTTATCTTTATTAAAGAATGGTCAAACCAACCTGTACCTTTAAAATTATGTGAAATAAATACATTTTAACTCAAAAAAAAAATCTAACACAGTAACTCGATGTCTTAAAGGCTTGGTAACTACTAAAGAAAGTGTGATGCACAATCACAGAAGGGTTTGGGTGGAAGGAACATTAAAGATCATCCTGTTCCACCCCCTGCCATGGGCAGGGACACCTTCCATTATCCCAGGTTGCTACAACCTGGCCTTGAACACTTCCAGGGATCCAGGGGCAGCCACAGCTTCCCTGGGCACTCTGTACCAGCCCCTCCCCACCCTCCCAGCCAGGAAATCCTTCCCAAAATCCCATCTCACCCTGCTCTCTGTCAATTTGAAGCCATCACCCCTTGTTCTCTCACTCCAGGCCCTTGTCCAAAGTCTCTCTCCATCTTTCTTGCAGGTGCAATAACAGAGTTGTCACTGACAGATACAAACCAGTGAAAATTTTTAGGCAGCACAGCTCATCCTTTGCTGTCCCGGCAGGTTCCCCCTGACACAGACCACGAGCCATTTTAAGCAGAAACTACAGAAAAGGGATGAAAGAACCTTTTGGTACTTGTGGTGAAGCTACTTAAAGACATTTTACCCTGTCACTTCTATATCATAATTATAATCAAAATCAAGGTTTTGTGTGCATTTACAACGCAAGGAACAAGGTGGGCTGGCTTGGCAACCAGGAGAAATCCAGGTGTTTATGGAGTCAATGAAGAAATAGATCTGTAGTTAGCAGAGCATTCACTAAATTAAAAGCCAGAGGGTGCTTGAATTTGTGAGCATGAGGAGCATGAATGTTCCTGGGCTGAATAATGAACCTCCTTGGTGCTTTGGGGCTGGTTTATAGCTCCTGGAAGCAGCTGCTTTGTATTCAAATGCAGGATTTTATGCAAGCTTTAAAAAAAAGATACTTTCCACATTTAGTGAAACCTCTCGATATTAAAAATGTGGGCACATCACATGCCCTAATCTGGGGAAGGTACTCCTAAAAGAGAGAAACTAAAATCTTGCTGCTCATGGATGCACACATTGTTGAGGGATCAGTTGTGTTTCCAGCACAGGAGGAATGTGAGGGTCCTGCTGGGGATACTGGAGGTACTGGGAGCCCCAGAAAGGGGAAGTGTCTGCTCATGGTGTGCTCAGTGATGAGGAGGGGACATTTCAGCTTCTTTTGGTGCCTTTCCTCTGTGCCTCAGGAGGTTGAAACGTGTCCCTTTGTCTCCATGCCACTTTTCCCAGTTGTGTCCCAGCTCCCCTGAAAGACCCATGATCTCATTCCTCACCTGAGTTCTGCAAGTCATCCTCCTTCCTTCCCTTCTCCCACTCTTCCATTCAGATTCCATTCTTAGCCCCTTTTCCAGCTATTTTACTCTTATATCACTTCACCTCAGGACATCAGGAGGGATTTCCTGTCAGGCATTGGAAGGGGCTGCCCAGGGAGGTTTGGAGTTCTCATCCCTGGAGGTGTCCAAGGAATGATCCTGATTCTATAATTCTGCCTCCAATTCTTTATTCTGTTACTGTCAAATTGGCCTCTTGATTGTCAGCCAGACCTTTGGTAATATTGTTGCCTCTGTTCTTGAAAGAGAAATAATGATTAGCACATCTTTTAACTCAACATTCTTATCCTTAGTCCACAGAGCCAGGTTAAAGCAGACACGTTTTTTCCTATATTGAAAAATATTTTGTCATTTTGTCATTGACACTCTGGCCACTAAAAACTCCCTTAATAGAGGCAGAAAATAAAAAAATCTACTTTTATTTTCCACAAATAAAACATTTTAGACAGAGACCCATCTATTTTAAGATGGGCGGGCAATTTCACCTTCACAGACCTCCAGACAACTCTTCCAACCTACACTACCCTATGATTACCCAACACAGTACAAACCTTCACTTTTACGTTTTCTGTTTAAATAAATTATTACAAAAAATTTTAAAAATCCTGCAAATACTTCACAAGTATTAGTTGTATATTTTTGAAACAAAAATATCAGCAGCAAGAAAAACTCCACAAAAGGAAAATATTCTTCACAATGGAAGTAGTTAAGCACAAGAGCAAGGTACCTAAAAATGGGATTACAACCTTAGAGATTTTCAGAAGTCAATGAGCAACATCCAAATTTTGAAGGCTGCCTTGCTCAGAGCAAGGAACTGAAGTATCAAAACTTCCAGAATCTCTAACCTGTCTGTAACATTATGAAATAATGACATTTTAGTTCACCACTGTCTGTTTTCAAATTTAAGCATGATAGCAACAATTTTAAATGAATAAAAATATTTCTAGATTTTAAGTATCTCAACATTTTTACTTCTTTTACTTTCCTCACTTGATTGCAGGTATTTCTGAATCCTAAAATACACAACAGACCAAGCTGAACTAAAAGTCAGTTCAGACTCTGGCTCTCCCTCCAAGAGGAGAGCAACTTCCTAGAATATTTTCCACCTCTATCCCATATCCCCCAGTGGTTCTTCCACGGCTTTGCCCAGTCCCTTTTAGGAATGTGGACACTTACAGCTCATAACCACACTTGAGATTTATGTCCTGTTGTCCTTTACAGCTTTAAAACAATTCTGTACCAGGTTGATTTTTACAAACACTAAGCAATAATTAACTGAAAAAAATAAAAGCTTTTTAGAGAATGTTTTTTTCCTCAGTCCTAATTCAGTAGGTGGTTTAGTATGAAGAGGTGCCTGATCACTTCCCCTGCAGCAGCTGTGTCATTTCCACTCTTCAAAAACACATTCTCCAAAGCTGCCGCTGGAATTTCTCTCATTAATCGAGCTCAATAAGTCCCCGAAAGCCTTTGGTAAAACAGACACTAGATTACATTAATTAATCATTTAAATTTTCTTCTGATTTTGCTTCGACTGCCACAGGCAGCTCTGCCTCTTCAAAGGTACCTCCAGTGCCAGCACAATAACTGCAGTTCAGAAGGGCAGCAGGAGGATTGAAGACGAGGTACATTAAGGGAAAATTTGAGCCAATTTATTTGCATCATATATCCTACCAATTATTGCTCTAAGTGAAGTTAAAACCCCCTCCTGCTCTGACTTCATTTGCACAAAACAATAAGAAATTAAGGGGTGGGGGGTGCAGGAATGTGTTTCATTTTTAAGGGATGCCTCTCTTGAGGATACATAAAGGGAAAATATTTATTAACCTGCACGTCCCAAACCAGGTGATGGCACATGAGGATTCCTCTTTTCTAGATTTAAATTGGTTCTTTATTAGAAACCTTTTCAGAGATTTGCTGCAACCAAAATGAGCAATTCAGCCCTTTAAGTACATAGCAACCTTCTCCTGCTGCTTCTCAAAACTTCTCCTCCTACCTGTGCTGCCCTCCTAATTCTACTTGTTAGTAAATAATCTCTTTGATAATTAAATATGTTTATCCATTCTACACAAAATTAGACACGGAAAAAAAAATGCACAGTACAAATTATTAAATAACTGTAAATAATTGTAAATAATACAACACCATTCATCAGTATGCACTGTTCATAAAAACCCTTTTGATATTATTAGTGTTAAACTGTTTTAGATGTAAACTGAGAAACATTTACCTTTATTCTATGGTTCAGTGGTGGTTTGGCAGTGCTGAGCTAACAGCTGACGATCTTAAAAGGTCTTTTCCAACCTGAACCATGCTGTGATTCCCTAATATTCAAGAATCAAAGACCTTTGTAAAAGTAAATAATCATCAGCACCGATCACTTAAATCAAAGAACTGAAAAATTCTCATTTCTTGGGCGATCACACCCGTGACCATTTCACACAGAGAATGGCAGACTCTACCAAGCATCCAAACATCAAGAATTTCTAGAGGTATCATGAAATCCCTCAAAAACAACACTGAGGATCAGGCACCCAAATTCACTGTCACCATCAAGTGGTGAATCATCAATGTCTGGTCTCAAACAAAAAATCAATAGCAGGACACAGTAATCTCCCATTTAGGTGTCTGTAACACCCGTTTGTTACTGCCTGTATTTACAAAAACCACAAAAAGCAGGGCACAGAATGTCACTGTGAAACCTGTGCTCTGCCTTATTGGGTGAGAAAGAGGAGTGACCCCACCAGGAGTTAATAACCTCCTTATAATTCAGGCAAGTACAAGAGATTCTTGCATATGGAGTGTCAAAAAATAGTGTGATCTCAGTGTGTGAGGTCACTGAGCTGTCAGGAACAGAAGCAGAGACGAACCAACAAGAAATCATGAAGCTGAGGAGGAAAGAAAAGGGAGAAAAATTCAATATTTAAGGAAATTTAAACATTAGATCCAAGCTGATCTAGTGGAAGGTGTCCCTGCCCAGGGAAGGGGTTTGGAAGGAGGTGACCTTTCAGGTCTCTTCCAGCTCAGGCCATTCCATGATTCTGTGATCCAAGAGAGTCCTGCAGACTGGCTGGGTATTTTTCTATTCAAAAAGCGTCAGTACAGACCAGGAACCTCCCCAGAAGGTATTTTGAGTGTTGCTGCAGTGCTCTGTCAGCTGGAGGAGTTTAACAGTGGTCAGACTGACTCAAAACCAGACAACTCATTTACTGCGATGACATACCCTATCATAGACCGAAATGTATTTCAGGTGTGATCCTGGGATGGGTCAACCAAGCATGGGCTGAGCTCCTTTCAGTCAATTATTTGAAAAGTTTGTAAATATTCCCCACTCTATTCTCACCTTACTGGTGATGTATGTGGATTGAGAACAGCTGACTCCACAAAAAAAAATGTCTGGTGGTGCCCTTAAAACTGAGGGAGCAGAACACTTGTGCTTATCCCACACACACAGACCCAAGGATGAATTCTCCAACTTATCCAGAAGTTTCTCCACGTGGCTGCACAGCTCATGAACTACCAGAGCAGGAGAATGAGATGATGGCTCCCACAAGCAGTGAGAGCAGAGGAAAGCTGTCTGACATGGAAGAAATTCACTGGAATCCTCGTGCTGGAGGATGCAGAGTGGAAGGATCACTGAGGCGTGGAGCCCAAACACCTGCTCACAGTGGAACAAATCCAACCTTCAATCCAACTGCTCAGGGTCACCTCCAGTCGAGTCTTCAAATTCTCCAACGCTCATGATTCACACTCTGACTATGAAGAATATTTTCCTTTAATGCAATCACGCCTTTCCCTGTCATGGTTTTGCTGTTCATCAAGAAAACAATTGATAATCATCGCTGATGTGGAGCTGGAGGTGTGATAAATCCTCCATATCAAACACAGCTCAGGAAGCTGCTGGTCACACACCACAGCTTCAGTTTCTAAATTATTTTCAAACACAGTGCCCATTGTATGGAGGCTGATACATAAATAAATCAGGAATGGTGCTGGCCACTTTGCCAAGCACAAATCATAAATGTGACACCCAAAAATACCCATTCCCTCACTGTACACTGAGCAAAAAACCCTCAAAAAAGACACCAGAACATTATTCACACTCCTCTTCAGCACACAAAATACAGGTGATGTTACAAATCCCATAATCTTCCAATTTGAACTAGGTCTATCAATCTGGAACCCTGCTTGACAACACTTCCAACCTGACTGTCCTGCCAGCTTACCTGGAGTTTGGAAAATGTCCTGCCAGCAACCACCAGAGCATGGCTGTGTCTGGTGTCTTTTTATTTCAGCTATTTCTGGACTGCTCCTTCCCATTCCCAGAAAGCCCCACGAAGTGGAAAAAGACTTAAAAACTTTATGGAAGAGCCCAAAAAGATCAGTGAACAACATTTAGGGGTTCAATCACCCATCTTAGTGCTAACAATGACAACAGCTTGATGGTGGCATCATGAGGTATCAATCCACATTCCCAGCTCTAACCTGGATAGGAGATTCAGGAAATTCATATGGATGGTACTACTGGAGTTCCTTGCTAACATTTATTTATTGCAGGTTTATACAACCCAGTGGCTGCAGATAAAGAAGTGGATATGTGGCAGAAAGTTAGGTAAACTCTTCTTCCCCTTTATTTGGAGAAAATAAACATGTAACATGCTCACAGAAGAACCCCCAGGTTGGAGATTAACGTT
Source organism: Sterrhoptilus dennistouni (assembly GCA_013397095.1). Lineage (NCBI taxonomy): Eukaryota > Metazoa > Chordata > Aves > Passeriformes > Zosteropidae > Sterrhoptilus > Sterrhoptilus dennistouni. Next base: position 32,754 of record VWZU01012299.1, on the reverse strand, counting down.
TGAGTGCCACAAATATAGAAAAACTCCATTTTTATTTCTGAGTTCTCAGACAGCAGGACAAAGCCATGAAGGAAAGGAACGGGAATGCTGTAAAACAGAAAGTACTCCATGAGCAGAGATTTATAATTAATCAACAAGAGGGATGCAGCACTGTTTTACAAGGCAATAATCCAGCCCCATTCCCTAAGGAAAAGCCTTGGAGAGTGAAGGCCAAGTAGCTTTTTCAAACAAGGCAACTGGATTATTGCCCCATAAAGCAGCACAGCTCTGTGATTATTACCTTGGTGCCTACATGCCCTTTTTAAAATGGTTTTCCCCCATAAATGTTTAAAACTTCCCAAGTAAAAAAGATCAGGGGAATGGAAAGGAGATGTGGGGTAGAAAGCAACACATTTAATGTTTTTCTTCTAATTTCCTGGGAAATATCAAGCACACGACGTAAAAGAAAAGCTTTCAATCAGGGTTATTACAAATAGCAGCAATAAATCCTATTAATAAGCAGCATACTAAGATTTTATGTCTCTCTTATTCTTCACACATTGTTTCCCTTCTCTGCTTGTTCCCTCCCTTTTCACACTCTCCCAAAAGCAGAAGCATTTTTCTTTATTTACAATTTTTGTGACATTTCAGTTTTACTTTATATTTGATATACCAACCCCAAAACAAGGCAGATACTCAAATATCTCCCAGAATCTTATCAGTGATGGCTGATAAAACTTTAAGCCACAATTAGCCTTTGTCCTACACAAAAAAATAAGATATTTGAAGAACACAGAGTCTTGTACCCTTGGCTGAGCCCTGCCTTGACCTGTGTGACAACTCCAGGCTGTGCCACATGTGCTCAGGGTCAAAAATCACTTTTATTTAGAACAGACATATCCAGAACAGCCTGTGTATGTCCCATCATAACAAAAATTCAATATCCCAGCTTAAAAAAAAAAAAAATTCCTGGTCAGATGCTCTGAATACTCCAAGGATGGACTAAATTCTTCACATGAGAATTAAAAGCAAAGCACTAGCTCCATTCACAGCGTTAAACATCCACAATTCACTGAATGAGAACAGGATCAAAATAAGAAAATTCAGCAGACTCTCAAATCCTTTGTTTTTGAGAATATTTAGACATCTCCCAGCTGCCTCACAAGACTGACATCTATTCAAGGTACTGAATTTGAAAGAAAATAACAAGTGGAAGTTTTACACATATTTCCGCTCTAAAAACTCTTACTTCTTCCATTTAAAAAAAAACTTTGCAACTCCTCCCATAAAAATTTCTTTGTAAAGCCAAACAACTAAAACAAATATGATTTCGACTGATGTTGTTTTGAAAACATTAAATGGAATCCCACTGGGAAATTAAATGGAAATGTCACCTCTAATAATGGAAGAGAAATGATTCATAGGCAGACTCTAACATTTTAAAATATGTTACCTACATAATTAGAGGAGCCTGATTTTCCAAAGGAGCAGTCTCACACACCTTCCAATAAAATCAAAGCCCAAATACAGGCTGTGAAAGCCACTTTCAACATATGTGCTTCAAATATTTTGTCACAGTGCAGAAATTAAATCTGGGAAGCTCTGGAAGCCTGTTCCTGCTACCTAAAGCATGGAACCTCCAGGGTTCCAACTGCTTTGGGAATGTCTTTCTGGAATAGCTGCTGACACCAATGGCAAAGTTACAGCTTGGTTTCACAATATTTGAACTACATAAAATATCTGTAATCATCTTTATAACCATTTAAGACATCCCATTAAAGGCACTGGGACTTTGGAATCTGCAACTGCTTGATGAAGAAAATCCTCAGATAAAGGAGGTGACACTTCCCAGGTTGGAAGGAGAGAAGAAGGGTTTCATTTCACTTACTGTCAAACAAAATAAATTTTTAAAAGCTCAAGTTTGATTTAATTCAGACAGAAGCTGTGTGGGGATAGCAAACACTCAAGCCCCACCATTCCAGTCCAATCCCAGTACAACCTGTGGAGGTGCAAGTTTCGACTCAGCCAAAACAGAGTTAACAATACAGAACATATTCTCCAGGCTCTTCAATTTTATACAAAGCCAATTTTATCTGAAACTGCTAAGCAGTATTCATAGGTTATGAATAAAACTATTTAAAGGATAATCTAAGGGAGCCTTTTCATCAATATTAAAGTCATTCCACATTATACTGAGTTACTGGAGAAGGATATTCCTCTCACTGCTCCCAAACTGTGATTCCCAGACTAGGAATTGCAGCCTGGAATATGGAAACTGCAGGTGATCCAGACAATGTGTTATTTTCAGGTGTATCTTTAGTTCTGTAACTCTGACAAGAAGTTTGAAGTCCTTTTCTGAGCACCCAGAGAAGTGAGGAAAAAACTGGGTTTGTATTGTTTATTTTTTCATTGAGGAGCCAAGATCTGGGATTTTTTTTTTTTTAGTACAGCAAGTGGGGTTTATTTGCTGGACCCTGAGCTGCAGGAAAAGGTGGGAACATCATCATCAACTGCATTGAATGTCTCAGTTCCCCCTTCTGTAATTGCAGCATCTTTGGGGGCTCTCTTTGGGGTGGAGCATCATGGAATCATGGAATGGTTTGGGGTGGAAGGGACCCCAAAGATCATCCAATCCCACCCTCTGCCATGGGCAGGGACACCTTCCACTATCCCAGGTTGTTCCAAGCCCCATCCAACCTGGCCTTGGACACTTCCAGGGATCCAAGGACAGCCACAGCTTCTTTGGGCAACCTCCCCACCCTCACAAGGAAGAATTTCTCCATAATATCTAAGTTGGCTTCACAGCAAAGCCTCACAGCTTCCCAGGAACAGGAAGGAATTTTCCATGCTGCTGCCACCTCTAGAGGATCCTTAAGGAGAAGAACTTTGAGATGTGAGTGTCCCATCCAAGAATACAAAAAAAACATCCAGGCAGAAAGCGGCAGGAGAAAACTCAGGTGCTTCAGCAGAAATCCCAAATGAAGGAAATTGTGCAGATGCCCTTCAAGGCAGCAGAAAGACCAGTGGAGGTCCTGCCTTCCAGTCCATTCATGGTTTTAGGATCACGGGAAGGGCACTCCAAGTTTTCCATCAGGTATTTTGACTTTTGGGCCACAGAAATCTCCCAGCCTCACCCGGAGACACACAAATGACAAATTCTATTTTCACACATCCCTCAGAAAGGCATGTCCTTCAAAAGCCAGCCTGAAGCTCAAAGGCACTTTTTAAATCTAATATCTGCATTCACTACCTCAATCTATAAACTTTTTATACATAAAAACAACTTGCAAAAGAAAACCAGTGAATTTGAGGCGACATGAGAAACTCCAGCTCCCACCACAGGCTTTTAAGGAAATGCTTCACTACAGGGTGGGCAGAGTTTGCACAGTTCCTTGGTTTATTTTTAACTATTACAAATGAAATTGGAACCATTTGCTAGAAAATAATTACAGAGTTTTTGGTCTAAATGTCACCCACACACTCAAATTCATGCAGGTGTACAAACTGAGTTGAACACCAGAATATTTCCGAAATTTATCAGAAAAACAAAAAAAATCTTTAAACAAACTTTATGATACCTCATTACAATGCAAAAATGTAAATGGTTTCATTACCTCAAAGAAGCACATGAGCAAAAAGTCTTTCACCACATTACATATACATATACCATAGATACATCCCTCTCATCTTTAAATAAAATCTTTTATTTGAAAGATTCAGTTTAATAAAACACACCAGTAAGCTAAGAATAATTTTTTAAAATTTTAATAATTTTTAAAATTTTTATTTTTAAAAATAAGGACTCTGCACTTACCCAAAGCAAAGGAAAAAAAAATTATTGAATATAAATAAAAATGCAAATATGCTAAAAAATCCAAGCAAGTAGAGGGTGCCAATGGCTTTAACTGACATGCAGCCATAATACAATAGGATTACTGGCTCTTAATAAGCTGTCCAAAATTAAATTAATTTAATTGGCTCTGTTCCCTCATACCCCAGGAACACAGGACAAAGATAACACTCTCTTTCCCTGCCAGCACAGGAAGTTGATCATTTACTACAAAGCACGGAGGGCAAGGAAAATTGATGCTGCAGAGTGAAAAAACTCCGTGTAACCAACAGATTTCTCTTCCTAATAACAAAAGAAAAGTGACCATGAAAACTTGTCAGGAGTCACTTCTTGGCAAGACTTCACCTAAAAAAATTCCTGCCATCCCCCCTTTCTTTACTTGGTTTCCTTCTTCCTATTTCTGTCCTTTTTTTGCATTTTTATCACCATCTGATTATGTTAATTTTTTTTTTTCATTTTCAAACTACCTTTGGCTGCTGAATACCCAAAAGATTTGTTTCAATGAGCTCCTTACAAAGGAAGCCACAAAGCAAATCCAAGCCTGGCCACTTTGGGGCCCAGGGCTGTGCCCTTTCACAGTGAGACACAGTCAGGAATGTTTTCCAGTAATATCAGGCATAATTCCTGCCAGTGGGATTTTGTGTCTGATCCCATAGGATGAAGCAGCTAAGAGAAAATACCACAGGCAAAATTCTCAACGTCTTATAGACAGCTCAAAAGTGACTTGTGCAGTCAGGAGCACTGAGATTGTCTGTGATAATGACAATTGTGAGGATGGTTGTCATGCAAGGGACAGCCAAGTTTCATGTAAAAAAAGGACAGGAGAGCACAGGAAACACTTCCCTTTCTAAAAATAAGAAGAAGAGTAAGAAAAAAATGCTAGAAATTCACAAAGAGTGATCAAAGTATTGTCAACTTCGTGGCACTACAAGGTCATGAAATCCAGAGTTGGTTGGCACAGATGGATGCAGGATGTGAAAAAATCCTAGAATGGTTTGGGTCAGGAGAGACCTCAAAGTCCCACCCCCAGGGACACTTTCCACTATCCCAGGTTGCTCCAAACCCATCCAGCCTGGCCTTGGACATTTCCAGGGATCCAGGGGCAGCCACAGCTTCTCTGGGAAACCTCTGCCAGGGCCTCACCACCCTCACAACCAAGAATTCCTTCCCCATATCCCATCTATCCCTGCCCTCTGGCAGTTTGAAGCCATTCCCTGTGTCCTGTCCCTCCATTCCTTGTCCCAAGTCCTTCTCCAGCTCTCCTGGAGCCCCTTTAGGCTCTGGAAGGAGCTCTGAGCTCTCCCTGGATCCTTCTCTTCTCCAGGTGAGCACCCCCAGCTCTCCCAGCCTCGCTCCAGAGCAGAGGAGCTCCAGTCCTTGGAGAATCTTTGTCCTCTTGTCTCAACCCTTTCAAACATGTCTGTGTCCTTCTTATGCTGCTTTTAGGAGAAAATTATTTAGAAGACTCTCTGTTTTACTAGGAACTATTCCACCTGGAGCTCCAATAGCTTGGAATTAGATAATGACCAAATCTGCCCAGCTCTGGCTGCTGACTGTGAGAGAAAACAGGAGTAATGAGTCCCCCACACCTACACTGCAGATCCTGGACCAATTCTCTCCTAAGAGTCTAAAGAGACCCTTTCAAGTTAAAATCTTACAAAATAACAGCTAAGACCACAAGAAAATTAATTTACAAGTTGTTAATTGAGCATCCATAAAAATATTCTGCCTTTTCATCAAGACACATTGGGTAAAGTGCATCACTCTTAAAATTGTTGTCTAAAAAGTTAGAAAGGTTGGAGAGAACTGGCAATAGCTGGGCCTTTACATTAGCATAAACACATCAAATATTCATTACAGCTGAGCACTCATTATGTCAGCAGCTGAATTAAACAACAAGAATAATGTTTCCCAACTATAAAAATAAGTGCCACAACAGTCTCCTGCACCAGAGCAATTTTCAAGAGGAGACAGTGAGACAGTGTTGCAGGAACCACATTGTTCTCTCTGCTAAAACTGCTCCATTCACTACAAATATATTGGCTTTTAACAGTTCCTTTTCGGATTAATTTCTACCAAAGAGAAAGAATTATGTTTCATATGAAAGGAAAAGCATCATATTGGGACAATGGGGTTTATTTCAACAGCAGAATGTACCTTAAATGCAAAATTACACCAACACTATGACTTTACCAGTTTAATCATAGCTTTAAAAAAAAATAAATACAGCAGACATTACAAAAACTCATTTATATGAAGTTTTTACACTGGCTGCACAAAAACAGAAAAATAGAGCCAGAAATGCAATGGCAGCAGAACAAAACATCTCAAGCCCTTGAAATGTATCACAACTGTGAACAACTAAGGGAAAGACTTACATAAATATAACATCATAGATATAAATAAATGCCATATAAAAGGTAGGAAATAAAGCCATTAGGACAAGGAGGAATGGCTTTAAATCAAAAGAGGGTGGATTTAGATTATACACAGGGAAGGAATTGTTGCCTGTGAGGGTGGAAAGGGCACAGGGTGCCCAGAGAAGCTGTGGCTGCCCCTGGATCCCCCTGGAAGTGTCCAAGGCCAGGCTGGACAGGGCTTGGAGCACCCTGGGATAGCAGAAGGTGTCCCTGTCCATGGCAGGTGGAACTGGATGAGTTTAAGGTCCCTTTTAACCCAAAGGATTCCTCACTCCACAATTCCACCATGTCAATGAAAGCAATAAGCCTTAACTAAGTAAAGAAGAAGATCCTTTCTTTCCTTGAAGTCCTTCCTGCCTTCCCACCTAAGATGGGAAGATCAGAAAGAAGGACAATGAACAAAGAATTCACAACCAAGGACAAAACAACACAACTCTTCCAACTGCGAACAGATTACAATGGAAACCCATGGGCAAGCACCAGGCTGGTCTCAGAAATGGGAAAACTGCCTAAAATAAGAGGTTACAAATTTCGTGGAGAAGATTTTATCAGTGGATACCACCTACAATTCAGTGCAAAACATCCCAACCAACTATGTTCAACCATTTCTATCAATACCGGTCAAAACAAACAGATTTTTCTGAGTATGCTCCTCCTGGACCTACACATTTTCTTGCAGTCTGTCCTCTCCACAGTCTCTGCAGGTGCTTTAATCTGGGATGGAATTTTTATTACCAAAATCACTGTCTGTGGAAAACGAAAACTTGAATCGTCTTAACACTGTACTGTCTGTAGAGTTCTTAATTTTTATTTGCTCTTTATTAGATGAACAAGGAACAGACTTTATTCCTATCTGTAGGACTGGAAAAAACACTTCTGTGGGGCTTCCAAAACAAAAATCACACAGAAATCTTCCATGGAGCAAGGCACATTTACTCTGTATCTACTCTTATACTGCACACTTGGTGCTGTGCTGAGGTGCAAAAGGGATGAAGGTTTGCATGGAAAAATCAATACAATGGAAACTTCTCAGTGGTGAAATCCAAAGTTTGCATGTGGAGAACAAGGACTAAACCCTTGTTATGTGTCAGGAAAAAAGCAGGAACTCTTATCTGCATAATCCAAGAAAAGATTGGTCAAAGAAATGGTCAAAGAAATTTTCCACTTTGATGTAATTTAGCAGAGGAAAAAATATGGTTTTTTCATGCTTCTTCTCTTATTCTTTTAATATTAATTTATATGGAAGATCTTTTCATTGCAGTTTAGTGAACTCAACCAAACCTTTCTTCAGACATTCCAGTTTCCTTCGGCATTCAGTAAAAGCGTCGTGTCCGTATGAGGGAGACACTTTTCTTGGGATCTGATTAATTCCTAAACTGAGGATCTGGAAGTGTCTGAACCATCAGTCATGGACCAGCAGCTCAGGGAGGTGCTGGATGTCCCATCCCTGGAAGTGTCCAAGGCCACGCTGGACAGGGCTTGGAGCAACCTGGGATAGTGGAAGGTGTCCCTGCTCAAGATCAGGGAATGGATATTCCCTGATTTCTCTCCTATTAATCTGTTGATTAATAAGATCACACAGAGCAAACCATGCTGCAAACACTGTGCATTTCCTGTTTTAAAACTCAAAAGTTTGATGGTACAGAGGTTGTAACTTCAGAAAATCAGAATTTGACACAGGCTGAAGAGGACAGCAGCAAACAGGAGAAAAGATGACACCAAGACTCTGCTTGATCCTGGCAAACTTAGCAAAAATAGGTGACTAAACAAATGTAAGGGAAAGACAATAATGGGAATTTTTAGCATGACCTATAATTTATCCCTAAAAACATTTTCAGAAAGACTGCTGTAGTGACTCAGAGGAACAGATGTACACTGGGCATAACTTAATTACAGAAAAAAATAGGCAAAGCATGGTTGCCCATAATTATTAACAGAACAAGCTCCTATTGTTCCTACAATTTCAATCCTAAACAACTGTGAGCTATTCCTCATCTATAAATAAATGAGAATACAGCAGACAATAGAACTTAAAAATACTACAAATTAATATTTTTACATTCTCACCATTTTTTTTGTATTTTCCAATTTTTTTATGGTCAATAAAGAGAGTGACACCCAGGACTGATGGGACAACCTCCCTAATCATCTCCTAAAGGTGTTTATTCCTCCACAATGACTACAAAAGTTACTCAACCCACTTAAATGATATTTTAAGAGTTACAGTGCACAAAATAGAACTGATTTTGCTCAAACTTTTTGTGGCATGGATAAAGACAGTGGCTTGTATGGGGTAAAGGAGTGGAATTCCACACAAGTCAATCCCACCATGCCAAGAGAAAATGCTTTAGAATGGTGGACCCAAAACAAGCAATTATTCTGGATTAATGGTAAAGAATAAATGGTAAATGGAAAGAGCCTTAAAATATATACATAAAATAGAACTCTTTTTAAATTTTTTTTTAAAATTAGATGCTGAAGACACCTCAGCACATGGAGTTCTACCATATGCAGAATATCTAGATAATCTCCCATGGCTAGAGGAATGCAAAATAACACCCAAAATTTTAACATTTATATTACTGTCCTACAACCATATTTAGGGAAAATCCACAGTCATGCTGAGAACTGCTCATCTCTTACTTGTCCAATAACCATAGGGGTTCAGAGTAAGCGTTCATTTTAAAAATGCTTTAATATATCAATATAAAAGGCACAAATTAAGTCCATTCCAGGCCCATTTTGATCTCAAACTACTCTGACACTAATTAAAACTGCAGAATAAACCTTGGTTTATGTCTATGAATCACCACAAGTGAAATCAGACATTGGCCCATCACAGTATCAAACACAATGCTCTAATGTGAAATATTATCTGTGGTTTAATAACAAAAATGAAGTTAAACCCCAACCCCCAACTCTTACCTCCACACTGAAATATGCCACATTAAGGCACTGAACAATCCCATCTAAAACAGATATTAATGATTCATTAACAATTAAACACTAATTGTGCATTTATGAAGTTATTAAACCTATCCAATAATTAAAGATCATAGATGAATGGTGGCAATGAATAGTCAGATTGGAGTATCCAGAAAACTCCAGCTGATAAAGAAAATACATAAATACAATAAACCATGTCAAATTACACCAGAAATTCCATTTGCATGCAATCCAACCAATGTTCAGGTTCCAACCATTGCAATTCCAATTTCATTTTTAAATCGCCAAGTTGGGATATTTTCAAAAAAATCAGCACTTAGATGAACTTTTAAAATCAAAGAGTTTAGCAGGAAAAAAACTATTTTATAACGTAGGCCAAAAGAAATGTGCAGTGGTGTGTATCTCATTTAGGAATCCAAAATGTACTGACGGGATATTTCAGAGATAAACAGTGTTTCCAACATTGTAGAAACTGCTTCAAAACAACTTCAGTGTCCACAGATGTTGAAATATTTGTACAAATATTTCTCTTTATAAATGCACTGCAAGGACCCACATGTTGATCATGTTTAAAACCTGAATTTATGAAATAATGTAGGTACTTGGGAGAGTAATAGAGTTATTTTAATGTATCACTTAGAAATGTAACGGTCATTTTAATATTTCCCTTAGTGGCAGCACCATAAATGTTTTCTGTTGTTTTCTGAATTTTAATTAGGGGCACCCAGGAAAGATATGGTTGGGAATGTCACAATTAAAGAAAACAGCAAAGGCTTTGAGACTGGGCACGATTTCTGAGAAATAAAGGGAATTCCTTCCAGAATCCCCCACAGACAGACAAACTTAGGGCACTGTTGTGATGCAAACTCAGCCCAGCACATCCCCGTGTCCCCGAGCACATCCCATGGCAATGCCTGCGCAGGAACAACAGACAAGAACCACACAGAGAGCAGAACTCAACTCCTCCAAACACTCCCCTTCCACCCAGGATCCATTTGAAATCCCCCACGGCACACCTATTCCCACACAGAGCTGTTGAGGATATTTTTTTAAGGATTTAGAAAGACAGGGGTGCTGTGTGAATAATGGAAATTTTTCTTCAGAACTCCCTGAGAAACCCTATTAAAAGGTTTCAGTGCACCAAATATTAATCACGACAGCATCTTACCCACCATTTAAGTACAGCATCTTTCAAAAGGCTCACTGATGTAGTAAAAAATCAGACAGATCTTACTAAGAAACCAATTTAATGTAATAATAAGTAACCCAAGTTTTTGACATCATCAAAAACACCAGTTAATTTCAGCAGCCTCATAATCCAAGTGCCACAGTTAAAACACAAATTCCTATTAAAAACCTTCCCAATAATGTTGTTTCTTCCCTTCAGCAGGGAAGAATGAGGGAAATGTAGTTGTGCAGCATGCCAGGAATTGCACATCTCACAGGCTGAACAATCCAGCTTTTAAGGACAGGGTAATACTTACTCCAAGCGAAGCCGATCCGTAAAAATCTACGGTTTACAGTTACTCCCTGAAATAATAATGCTGATTGTCACAGCAGCAGGAGGATAATCCCAGCACATCCAGGCCTAATAGGCAGTGTGATCATATTTGCTCCCAGGAAATCAGCAGGCAGGTACCTCTCTCCCTGAAAATCCAGGCACCTTTGGAGAAAACAATGGACTTTTAGGTCCTTCATTTTATTGAAAGCGTAAAGCATCCACGCTTCAGCTGTCACTGATTTTTTTAGTCCGTTTTCTTTTAATTTCTGAGGAAAGAGCAGATTTTTTCACTGTTTGCAGCAAACAGGTCCTGTAACTACAAACTGAAGTTTCCGTATCCAGTGCCATCAACTGTGTCATCTTCAAACATTCCTCATTTGGCAGCAGCCGATATTTTTCCATCTCTTGTTGCTTCTAAAAGTAGAAAATTCAGCGACTTCAGAGGCTCTCTAGGAAGATGCACTGAAGGGACTGTTTTGAGAGCAGGAGCAGAATAACCACGCTCTGATTTTGCCCTTCAGGCATAGCCTGGGTGTCTTCAGCGTGTCCTGCTGGGTCTTCAGGTTTGTCCCTAAAGGCTGGGACATGGAGCCAGGACAGCACCAAGCAGCAAAAACAAACGTTGTGGCTTTAAGAACATACTTACTTTGCTATTGAGGTGTCACAACTTTCTCTCTACTCTTACTTCACTGCTGGGTCAGATGAAATCTTTAAGGAGGTTCCATTAAAAGTTCATTTCTGTCGAGAGAAACGCTGGAATTCCCATTCTGAACGTGTTCCGAAGGAGATCAGGTTCGGTTTTAAAGCATGTTTGTGTCGATGAAAAGTTTTTTGTTTTGCTGCAAAAAATGAGAATTCTCCCTTTTATTTACACATTCCCTCTGTACTCTTCCAAGTTACTCGGCTCCCTTACAGTTTATCAGACATAGGGGAAAAAAAAAATAAAAAAAATCCCCAAATATCGTATTTCCCATATGGACAAACTGACATTGTGGAGGCTTCATTAAAGGCTTTTATTTCTCTGCTCACTGCTAACTGGACGTCATTTAATGTCACCACCACTTCCCAAGAGCCCAAGAGACTTAAAAAGCGACGGAAGTTTGAAAACCAAAAAAAAAAGTTGTGAGTTTTTCTGTACCCCAGGACGGTTTTCTTTCGCGAAGCTCAAGCCGAGACAGCAGACAAAAGAAGCTGATTTGACTGAGCCGTGCCAAGTCTTGCCTTTTTTTCTTCCCTCGCCTCGCTCGCTCTCTCGCTCTCTCGCTCGCTCGCTCCCAGCATGGCAACCTTCCCGAGCAGTCTTGGCGGAGCTCCAGCCTGTGCCAGCCTGTCTGAATCCTTGTTTTCCAAAAAGATGCTCTTTGCGAATCAATTAATAGATTTCCAAACAGGAAACTGTGGGTCAGTAACCAAATCTTGGCACCAACAGCCGCTGCTCCTGCCAAATCGGCTTTATAGATTTCATGGTTCCCTACCTTTTACAATGGATGCAACGTTTGTGCTCCCAGATCGTGGAGCACTGGAAGCCATTCCCTGTTCTCGCAGGGATAAGAAATCTGCTCGCTAAAAATGTCCGCATGCGACACATGAACAACCTGCAGTAAATCAAGACTCTTTGGAAGGCGGGCGTATGTGTAATTTTAATAAGCACCAAATACTCCTTAAAATAATGTGTTTTCATTCTCTCCTCCCCAGAATCATGGGAAGATGCCAGGAGCAGGAGACGTATAGATTTGAATTAAGATCACACTCAGAAGCCATGCACATTTTTAACTTTATCTGAACTCCAGCTTGAAAACAACCAGTCTTCTCAATTCCACCATTATTAAAAATCAGCTGAAAATTAATAAGAAATCGGATCCCAGCTCATACACAACAAATCTCCCCACATCCGTAGAGCCAATGATGTCATCTGTTAATTCAACAGCTCAAGTTCTTGTGGAACTCAGAGCAGAAATGGCTCAGCATTAACAGTCAACTCTGATGGGAAATTTTCTGAAGTGTTGCAAGACTTTCAGGATAGAAAATTATATTTGGAACTTGATTTAAGATATTCTAAATGACAAGAATTCATGTGAGGAAAATTACAGGAATAAACTTTCTTTTATCTTCAAGCTATTTGCCAAGGCAAAATGCCAACTTTTTAAAATACATGCATTACATTAATGAGCGAAATAGAATATTCTATTCTATATATATACACTTCAGGAAGGAGGAAAAACCTTCCTGAAGTGTTTAATTTACAAAGTCTATTCAATAGAGAGTCTCAGAAGTTCAGAGAATCATAGAATGGTTTGGGTCAGAAGGGGCACTAAAGACTCTCCTGTCCCATACCCTGCCATGGGCAGGGACATCTTCCACTATCCCAGTTTGCTCCAAGCCCCAAAGTCCAACCCGGCCTTGGACACTTCCAGGGATCCAGGGACGCCCTGGGTCCTCACCATCCTCACAGGGAGGAATTCCTTCCCAATATCCAAGAAAATCCCTTGCTTTTTCTAAAGCTTCCATTCTGTCAGAGATTGGGTGACCTTATCTAATGATTTTTTTTTAAAAAGCAGGTTAATTCTCTGCCCCTTCAGACCTCAGATATCCACCCAAGGTTTCCCTTTGTCCTGTTTCCAATGACTGTAATGGACCCATCCAGGTTTCTCCCAGAAGCCTCCTAACTCCAGAAGAAACACCACTAACTTTAAAATCACATTTATGCCTCAAAATATTGCACACTCATTTCCATTCGCACCTTGCATCCTCATGACAGGGCCAACTCAGGAAAAAAAGCTATGTATAATCTTTCTATTTCTTTTCTTTGTGCACTTGACAGCAAACTCTCATGTGTCACTTTGCCTTTACTGTAAGACCATAAGGCATCAACACGGGAACAAAAAGATCTCATGGAAATTATTGACAGCAGAATTAACTCTGAAAGACTACACTACTGCAGGAGTTGCTATTAAATGTTTAGCTTTTAATTAGTTTTCCTTCAAAAAATGTGTGTATTAACAACAGGAGACTTCAGCAATACTAAATATATGTATATAATTCCAATAGAGATTAACTGTTTTAACTATTCCTTCTTTACTCTTAGTGAAAGTGAAGGCAGTAAAAACAAATATATTCCTGAGCAGACAAATGCTTTCTTGAAAAGAATTTGCTAACAGGATGAAGAGCCTTATTTTATCCCTCAAAATACTGCTCCAAAGGCAGTGGATCCAACAAGAGTGGATCTCGTGCAGGAACGAGTCCACTCCTCCTGCCTTAAAGCCTTTTGTCCAAACTGTAGATTACTGGGGCTCTCCTAATTCTCTCTCTCTCCTCTTAAGGACTCCAACTGCACCACTCCACTAGAATTGCTCCCAGCTCCCTCTTTGACACCTTCCAAGATGCATCCTCCAGTCCACAATGTTGATATCTCTCAGTGGAACTCCTTTCTCTGCCCTCATTTCTCCTCCTTCACATAAAGAAGTTTCCAGCCCAATGAACTGAGCATTCAGTATCCCCCAGACAGGAAGAAAACATAAAGCTTTCTCCACAATTTGTTTTGGGCCCTTTTCTCATGTTTTCTGTGTGGTTTTCACCGTGTTCTCCCCACAGCTTCTCCAGTTTGCTCTTCTTGTTGTTGTCTCCCACAGTTCTGAAGTCAACCCTTTCCTTTCCTTTCCTTTCCTTTCATTTCATTTCCTTTCCTTCCTGCACGAAGTCTATAGATTTTTCCTTGGAAGGCTGCAATAATCCAGTACTCAACTCCCAGATAACTTGACCTGACACCAGGCTCTGTATTAGTGAGTCCATAAAGTGGTTTTTTTCTCCTGAGCGTTCTCCTTTCTCCAGCTGTCCTACTGTTGTTTCTTTGATGTTATTCTCTTCCAATGCACAATATATGGAAAGAGTCAAATTCCTCATCACTCCAAGTATTTTCCTATCCATCTCCAGTCCAAATTTGACTACCTTTGTTGTTTACCATTACAGAACCATGTGGAGCTCCGTCCTTCAACACCATCTATATCCCCGTGCTTGGATTTATTCAAATAAATCCCCGAATTTATCCTTTTGCGATATCTTAGCTATCACTGGTCTTGCTTTGGAAAATTCGGAAAAAAAATAATATTGATCTGTGCCTTGGTCATCAATTTCAAATTTTTTTTTCCATCTTGGACTTGATGATCTTAGAGCTCTTTTCCAATCTTAAGGATTCTGTGATCTTTTATGCATTTTACCTTCATGCCCCTGGAATTTTTTCATTTAAAATTCACCCAGTGAAAGCTTCCTGATATCATTGTATTCCCTTTTATGCATGTATTTTTCCATCTCTCTCAAATGCTGCTGTGACTCCCCAATGTGGTACACCTGGATACCTGTGAAATGAGAATGATTTCCCACCTCCCAAGTGGAAAGCTTCAGCATAGAAGAAGTAATTGTTCTATTTGGAATACAACCCCAAAAATTTACTTTCAAATGTCAGGTATAGCTTTTATTTCCCTTTTTCTCTTCCTTGCTGGACACCTCAGTGTCATGGACCAACGAAGGCTTCATACTGACCACCTGATAGGAGGTCAGTCTGGGTGTGACAGTCCCCAAAATATTTTATTTTTAAAAATAAAGACATTGGAATATCTGGTGTATCAGGGCTAACTCTATCAGACTTTCTGCTATCACACTCCTGTTATTATTTGTGGGCATTTCCATTAGAGATAAGTGAAGCCAATGCCTCTCAGGACAAGCCAGGTTTTCAGGAATCTAATTTTGGAGCCAGATGCTTTGCTGATTTATAATTGAAGGGCGAAAGTGCATCATATGACAGGAGAAAGGCTCCTTTTACCTGGGCTGTTCATACAGAGATGATGACAAAGAATTTCCTATTGACTCTCCACTTTTCTGGGTTTTATTATTAAACAGCCAAACACTGGGGAAGTGAGTGACTGTAGCTATTACACAGAGACCAGTAAAATGAGAAGGAATACTGAGAGAAGGAAAAAAAGAAGAAATATTGCAGCCACCCACAAGAGGCAAGGGAAGACAGCAAGAACTGAAGTCAACATTTCAAGAATTAACCAAATAAAATGAAAAAAAATTCAAGAACACAAGAATAAATGCCTATAAATGCATGAAAAAATGGAACATGAAGGACTAGACCTGCAAGGGCCTCGGGTCCTGCAGATTCCCAAGGTCAGTCAATAGATTGACCACCTTTGGCAGCTTGTTTTGCACAGTTTTGCACACCCCCAATTAATTCTGGTCTGGGATGAGCCGCCTCCTCCTGGCAGCTGCCCCCTACCACCTGCATTTACCATTTATCATTTTGACAACATTGTGTAGGCCTGACTGTGGTCTTTCTGTGCCATTAGCCCCAGGAATGGAGAGTTCCAGCTGAAGCCAGGTGAAAATCAAGGCAGCGGATCCATGAGCCCAGTGGGTTTAGGGCTGGCGCTGTCACACTGTGGGGTGAAGTCCTCCAGCTTTGCAAGGCAAATAAATGACAAGGCCAAACTCTATGGGAAGCTGTCAACAACCTCCTAAAATCACTGTGGGATTACCCTTCAACTGCTCATCATGTGCTGGCATTCCACCCCGATTTGAAATTCCAAATCCATGGGTCAATCTCCACTAAACGTGTTCTTTAGGACCAGACAGAGCACAGTGAACAGAATTTGCATTCCTAGGTTAAAATATTTTCCAATTCTCTCCATGGAGTACCACCCAGAATACTCCCAATATAAAGTGTATTTTAATTTGTAATTTATAGGATCCAAATCCTGTTGGTACCATTATATGTTTATTATCTCCTTTTAGTTCTCAGGAGAAAAACAGTTACAGGCAGGGCTGAGTGGCATTTAAAAAGTGATTGCAGTGTACAACATGAAAAATAAATGCACAGAACTTGAGGTGGAAATAGTTAGTCATAATAAAATCCACTTACAGTTAACTTGGGTGGAGTGAAAATAGACTCGTGGCTAGAAATTCTCAAATATCTTCAATTATGATGAAAATGGAGGCTCTAAAAAAAATCAAATAACTAAGAGAATTCATGGAAAATTTGGTCCAGTTAGGGTCTTATAATTCCATGTATAAGGAATAAGAACATATTCTTTGTTTCGCACTAATAAAGGGATTTATTGTAAAATTCAGGTACAAAGTGCTTTGTGTTCAATAACTGAATTTTCACTATTCAAATATTTTAAATGGTTCTACAGAGATCAGTATCTCAGAATTCCTCATCTTCATCCAACCATCAGCCCAGAGAGTGCTGGGTTTTCCTCATTTTCCACTTCCATTATACCTAATACTTTCACAACAGGAGTACCTGAGAACATCTATGCACAGGTATCCAAAAGGATAAAATACACATCTGGTGATTTTTTTGCCTCTCATTCAAAAAATTTGCTTTTAATTATTGTAAACTAAATCAAACACTGAGTAGGTTTTAATTGGTGTGTGAATTTTTAACACACAGATGACTCCTTAAACAAGGACTTAATGGGAAATGAGTTAATGCAAATGGGTGAGTGTGGGAGTCTGCAATTCCACCCCACCAAGGACTGGACAGAGGGACACTCAAATCCTGCTGATGGCTCCTTCATATTCCATCCTCTGGACTTGTGTCACCAGCCCAGGCGCAGCCAACAACATCCAAAACACGATGTTGTGTCTAACTGTCAACTGGGAACAGTTCCAAATCTAGAAATTTCAGAGGAACATACTGGTTGACCAGGGAAAGGGATTTAAGGATGATCTGAATCATCTCCACATCCCCAGCCCAGGGGCACATTCACAGTCACAGAACCAATCTGCAATTCCCACCCTGGGGATGCAGCTTTTCCTGAGTGGGATGGGATCCTCCTCCAGTAAAAGACAGTGTCTTTCAGGTCATTTGAAAAAAAAATTGATGACTAAGAACGGCACAAGGGACCAGATTACATCAAATGGCAAGAAGTGTAGACAACTGGTAAGAAAACAAATGCATTAAAGCCACTCAACAGGAAGACTGAGTGCCCCCCCCCAAATCCCTCCAGTGCTCAAAACTCAGGTTTTAAACAGGAATTGTGTTCAGCTGCCAACAATATGAGAAGTCACCTTTCAGAAGCAGAACTTCAGAACTGAATGTGGCAAACAGATGGGCTGTTGGTCCTGTTGCTTCATTCCAGAGGATGCAGCTGGACTCCAGGGCAGTTATACCCATTTATGACGGGATTTATGAGAAATGGTGACAAAGTGAAGGAGGGTCAGAACATCCTAAAATCGAGGGTTTTTTTAAAAAAAGATCTTTTCTATCTTCTGACATTCTGAAATGAATACCTTAAGAACCAACTGTAAACTTATCTCTAGGTCATCTTATGAGTCTTTTTCTTCTTCATATAAAGATGTATTAGAACATATTAGGACATTCCCCTTAAGAATCCACCCTCTGCATTTGGTTTGCCTGCTCATTTCTTCCCTCTCCTGTTCCCTTTCTGAGTGGTAACTTGGAAAATTGTCACTCAAAATCCTCCTGAAATGAAGCATTATTATTCTGTGAGAAGCTTGTTTTATTACAAGTTGCCTGAGTGCAACCTCTTCAAGATGAGATTTTATCTCTGCTCCCCATGTCAGGCTCAGAAAGTGCAGGAGGAGTTTTGCATATCCCTGTTTAGGTAAGAAGGAGAATCCTTAAGGAAAAACATAAACAAAAGAAAGAAGCACTATAAATAGTCCACATAGACCCTATATATTGTAATGTTCTCTCTGGTGCAGTTATTTTGGTTCTGATGATCTTAGACAAAATCGTATTGCAGTCTGCTAAATCAGCCACTGATTCCTTGACTTGGAATTTTGCCAATTTTTAAAATGTAAACTCAGCACTGGGGAGGAGCAGATGGTTACACACATTTTCTCTCCAAGAGGAACAGATCAGCTGCCGACCTACTGATCCCAATTTCAATGATCTCCCAAAGTCCCTTCCAACCTGGATTATCCTGTGATCCCATTCTGCCACACACAGGTGCCAGTCCCCACTTGTCCCACCAAGGGCTGTCTGGAGTCATCCTTCTCCTCCCTCAGCCTGTTAAGTCATTAATGACAGACTCCCCTGATTCCTGCTCCCACTTTAGAGTTCTGGGATGAAATTTTCAGGAGTTGAATGTTTGATGAACCAAGAAGTACATTTCCAAGCCTATAAACAGTGAATGAGGAATGTCAGAAACACAAAGACACTTCCACTGCCTGTCCCTTGCACAACACTTCTCATTCCTCACTGGGTTCCTAAAAGTTTTGGGCCAGAGACTCAGGCACCAAATCTCTACCTCTGAAGTCCTCAAGTCTCTTAACAATTGTCCTCAAGATGAGGAATTTCTGGCTCACACTGTGACACACTAAAAAAATTAGATTCTGCTGGAGTTCTGCTTCTCAGCCATTCCTGAAATGTGGGCATTCCTTAGAAAGTCAAATTCCTGAGAAATCAAGCCCAAACTGTAGTAAAAATATAGGTATCGTATACCTGGCCACATTTCGACAAAAAATAAGGTCTTATCTTCAAAACAAAGACTCAAACGATCTCCACTAATTCCAATTTTGCTCTATATGCAACAGGAATTAACTACGAGCAATACATAAGAAACTGCAATAACCATCCCTGGATTGTGATGGGTTTTATTGCACAAGTTTTTATCTGATTTGTACTAAGGGCTTATTTATGTGCATTATTTTAATTGTACCAGAAATTTAAATGCAATTTTCATACATATCATAAAAATTTGCAACAAAGTAAGTGCAATAATCAAATGTATCCATATCACTGAAATTCCACACATAATAATTAAAAGATAAGCATGGAAGGATAAAGAAATGCCTATCACACAATAAATTACAAGCCAAATAATTCAATGGTTGCAAAGTAAAAATAAATTCAATAAAAAATCACAGAAACCTGAAGTTAAGGCAATGTACACCACTGTAATTTAAAGATATAAATTTGACAGGGAAGACATAAATTAAACCAGAGAAGCTTTTAAAGCTGAAAAAATTCAAAAGGAACTACTGTACATCAAAGAAACACAAAAGAACTAAGACACAGGAATTAGTACCTGAAATATTCAAGCTATCTTAAATCTGCCTTAAGGGCTATTCTGCACTTATCTTCTCTCAAATCAATTAAGGTGAGGAGTTTTATTATTTACCCCTTGTGTGTTCTGAAGGAACTAAAGATGTTGCACCTCTGCAGTTCCATGTGTAACCAACTTCACTCTCACTTGGATAACCTGACTTCAGAAATTCTTTCCTTCATTATTAGCAATATTTATTGTATATGAGCATGAACAAGGAAAATTAAAGAAAGCAAAGCTGTGATTCTAGGAACTGGTATTTGGTATAGAGAGCTAAATAAAAATACAGCTTTTGACCCTGGGCAATAAATAAAAAATAAAATAAAATAAAATAAAATAAAATAAAATAAAATAAAATAAAATAAAATAAAATAAAATAAAATAAAATAAAATGCTTTACATTGAATATCAACTACATGGACAGGTCATTAATACAGCAAAGCCAGGACTGTCTGTGGCTGGTTATCACACAGACACCTCCATGTGAGCTGGTCACCAGACCCTCCTGCAGCCAGTAGAAGAAAACAGCATTTTGGGCACCATTTCCCTGATTTAAATGTCTTTTGAAGAACCAAATACACCAGTGCCTGTTCTACCTGTGACAGACTAATTCTGGGTATTGCTGCAGCACCACTCAGACCCTTCCAGTCCTCTGTCCCATCCTGTTCCTGCTGCAATGTAAAGTTTGCCCCACACTCTCCTACCTGTTGTGGAAAGAGAAGCAGTGGGAAACCTAATTCCATGCCTGTGCCTGGGATATACATTCACTTAATTATGGAGGAACGTGTGGGATCCAGGGCACAACATTACCTAAATGTCCTGTCAGTGTCATTCCTGCACTAAAGATAAATGGACACAATCAGCCAAAGCAGCCAAATGTATCCACAAAATCAGATAAAATATTCTCTAGTCAGGAAAAATAACCTGAGTAAATACAACTCATATGTTTAACACCCCAAATTCAGCAAATTCAGACATTTACATTCCTTCTCAAAACAGAAGCAACGAGAAGCTCCTGAACCCTCTGTACCACAACCACCTTCACCCAGGAATAATCACCCCCTTTTACTACGCAACTTTGAACGATCCCTCAGAGTACCATCCACACACAACCCTCTGAGGAAAGACCCTCTGGATTCCTATTCCACTGCAGAGAGGGAAATTACAGCATCAGCACGAGAAGCCTCCACCACCGAGCCTCATTTGGATGCAGGAGGCTGCCAGTTGGGTGAAGTTTCTCCCCATTTAGGCGATGCTGTCTCCCAGCAACCCGGGCTGTTGCCAGGAGCAGCCCCGGGAGCGCTTCCTCCGCACCCCCCGGGCTGTGAGCCGAATGTTAAGCAGAGCTCCAGGAACTCCAGGGACTCTCAACAACACACTTTTTTTTTTTTTTTTTTTTTCTTTTTTTTTTTTTTCACTTTTTTTTGTTATATTTTTTCAGGGGTTTAGTGACAAATGATGTCACCCTTTCCCTTGGGATGTAGTGAGAGGTGGTGAAGTAAAGCACACGGGGTTATTCCACATCAAAAGCAGCGTTTGGCAGCTGGATGTGCAGCTCTGTAAATATATTTCCTCTATGAGCTTTCCACCTCTCCAGCATCCTCTGTGCCTCCTGTTAAAACTTCCTCTGGCTTGTTGTTTTCCAGCTGCCAAGAGCAAAAAAAAAGCACATGCAAACAAGAACAAAAATAATCTCTTTTATATTGACTTAATCTTTGCTTCTCTCCTTGCAGCAGCACCTTCCAAAATGGAAAACGCAATGGGGGGAGGTTAAAAGTAATTCCTGTTTTTCCAACAATATTTACAGCTGTACAGTTGGCTTGAAAATTAGGTGTTTAGTGTGTGAATATAATTACCTGACAAAGCACACCAAAAAAAAAAAAGAAATAGAGAACTAAAAAAAGCCATGACAGGCAGGATTTCCATGGAAATTCATCCTGGATGTACCTGTAAAGAAGTTGTAACCACAAATTTGAGAAGTTTTTTTCAGATACTAAAGAATCACTGGGGTGAGGTGTTCCTCTGCTGTGCATTCCTGGCATACACAACAAAACTGTAATGAAATTTAATAATTTATGGAAATTGATGGCTTGAGTGTGTTTGAGGCAAAGATTTGTCTCCTAGAATGAAGAACTAAGTAATTAACTCTTCTGAGTTAGAAAGGTAAATTGCAATTTGGAAAGTGCTAAACCACATATGACATTGTTACTCAACACACTCAACACTGAACGGCAATGGAAGTCAAGTCTCACTTTTTTTTTGTCCATATTTTATGCAAACTAAATAAAAATGGACAACTAATTAATTCATTATGTAAAATCCTGTACCACAAAAATAAAGTGGTGGAAAATTCGAAGAAACAAATCCTCCTAAACCTTAAGATGAACTTTGAGGTTTTGTCCTGAGGTTATGATCTCCCTCAAGAATCTTTATTTTAGACCTAAAATACAGTGATACTAAATTCATGTCTGAAAAAAATTTGTATTTGCTCATGATTACAAACTCTTTTAACCAGTAAAGGAAATAAACATGCAATTTTTTTTCATTTTATTCCTTATTTTGAGGACATAGTTTAATAGTGAGCATGGTGGTGAGACAAATGGAAGTACCAAACCTCAGGCCACTGGTTTGACCACAATAATTTCTGTTCAGTGTCTTAAGAATGGTAGAAACAGACTAACAGGGAGAGCATGTGGATCCTCTGTCAAATGACATTTTTAATCAATGTTTTCCTTAAAGAGCCTGATTTGATTCAAGCAAGAATTAATTCATGGCAATGCTGTGCTTTTT
This sequence comes from Sterrhoptilus dennistouni, assembly GCA_013397095.1. NCBI lineage: Eukaryota > Metazoa > Chordata > Aves > Passeriformes > Zosteropidae > Sterrhoptilus > Sterrhoptilus dennistouni. Next base: position 10,197 of record VWZU01012299.1, on the reverse strand, counting down.
TTTACACAGGTCAAACTGAAATTCACCATGACCTCCTTCACATTTGTAATTACTGTTCTATTAATCTTTAGATATAAAGCTAAGAGGTCTAATGGTTTAAACAATCTTAAGATTCTCTACCCATGAGCTGGACTTTCTCTGCCTCAAAAAATGTGAAACCACTGTAGATGTGTAAGAAGATATTCTCTGACACTGCTCCTTGGGAACAGTAGGAAAAACATTCTTGTAATTTATTACACATTACATATCTAGCAGAAAAAAAATTCTGTGTGTGTATATATATATATATACATACGTTACTCAATGTCTATATTCATAAAGCTCCTTGACTACTGCTCCTACCACTGTCATAAAATAAAATAGTTCATTAAATAGTGTAAGCAATATATTCTCACATATTCAACAGCCACGTTTCAGCAGCCATCAAACTAAAATTAACCCTGAAAAGCAGAGTTATACAAGAAAGGTAGAAGCAATAAATAAATAATGTGTGTTTTTACTATAAAGCACAACATCATATTGCACCATTACACAAGGACATGAAAGAAGTAATTTTAAGAAATGAATGCAGATACTCTGCTTCAAGGAAAAAAAACAGCACAACAAACTCTAATTCCCAGATTACAAAATTCGTACAAAACCTGATAAACTCTACTTGCTTACAAAAAACCTGAGTGAAGTTTGCTAATGTCTGTACTCCCTCCAGCTAATGCAGAGTGGTCTATCCAGGTCTAACTTCAGGATTTTCTTGGATCCTCAGTGTGCACTAACATCTCTGGAACTTCAATCTCTCTCCAGATGAACTCTGGGAAGAACCTGGTGCTCCTCCATAGGGATCTTAGCAGTAGCAGCAGCCTCACTTTTGGGAGCTCTGCTGCAGCACAAGGAAGGAGCTCCAAGGATGTTTTATCCCATCACGATGAGGAGCAGGAAATCAATGGGATCTCCAAGAGACAGGGAGCTAAATGCTCTAAAGCTCTTCACGGAGGAAAATAAAAGGCTGCTAACACCACTGAAGGTGAACAGGACGGACACTGCAGGTCCAGAAAGCTCCAGAAGAAGTTTTCCTCAAGTGTCTGCACCCTAAGGCAGAGCTTGGCTCACTTGCATGTGCAGGTGTGGTCACAGATTTCTGATGTGACAAGAATCAGAGACCTGGCACAGCACACACAGCTGGAGCAGGGATAGAACAGGCTCTGCAGGATGTAGGAATAATCCTTCCTAGCAAAGCAAAACAGGATGGGGAGCTGCACTCTACTAAAACACAACTCCTTGAGAGCACAAGGCTCCAGAGGGAAACAGTCCTGCCAGTAACCACAAGACAGCAGAGATGAGGATCCGAAGAAGGCTGGAAAGGTACAGAGAGTTGGCATTTTCAACTCTGGATTATATAGGAAATTATCATGGAATATCCTGAGTTGGAAGGTGTAGGAGCATCTGTGGATGGCAGGGACAAGGGACTCTGCTGACCTGAGATATTCTAGAATAACTGGTTTTATTGCAAGGGTTGTGGCTAAAAAGGGCTTTGCCTTCAGCCACCAGCCTCGGCTAAAGGGAAGTCCCAAAGAGAGAGGGAGAAAGAGCAAGAGGGTAAGAGCTAAGAGAGAAGGGAGTGATAGAGCAAGGTGGCAGGGGTCAGAGAGCAGGGGGAAGAGAGCAGAGGTAAAAGAGCAGAGATAGGAGAGCGAGGTCCTTGTTATAATACATTCTATCTCCTTTTGTGATGAATATTCTAATTTACAGTGACCAACCAATACAAGACACAAAATCCTACAGAATCTACATACAGCCTACAAGAACTACTCCATTACCATACTGTGTTACATTTTAAACTCTAAAAGCTACCCTTTAGACTTTCCTGTTTTGCTACATTGACCTTTGGATCCCTTAGCCAGCAGAAGGGTATTGTTCAATCAACAGGGATTCTCCTTCAGCTGCCCAGGCCATTGTCTTCAGGATATACAGTAACTAAGACTCGATATCCTACAACTCAAAGTAAGCTTCCATTTCTATTCTGATTATAGGTTTCATATTTTCAGAATCTTTTGCTAAGCAATCATATTTTTAAGGTTTCCCTGATTCATCTTCCCCAACAGGAAGGGACCCATCAGGATTGCTGAGTCCAACTCCTGGCCCTGCACAGACACCCCAACAATCCCACCCTGTGCACCTCTGACAGTGTTGCCCAAACACTCCTGGAGCTCTGGCAGCCTTGGGAATGTCACCATTCCCTGGGGAGCTGTTCCAACACCCTCTGGGGGAAGAACCATTTCCTGATATCCATCCCAAACCTCTCCTAACACAGCTTCAGCCATTCCCTGGGCCTTATCTCTGCTCACAGAGATCAGAGCTGCCCCTCCAGGGTCCCTCAGGAGGAGCTGCAGCCCCTGAGAAGCCCCTGAGAGGCTGCCAGAGGGAGAAAGGGGCTCTTCAAGGTGGTCTGAACTTTGAAAAAAAACTTTCTAAGAGAGTTAAGGAACAAAACAACATGTAGAAAAAACAGGAATTTTATCAGAAACATAGAGCTGCTTAATGTACTAAAATACAGAAACCAAAAACAAGCAATAAGGGAGGCACAGAGAAGCACCACCTCAGCATTTAGACACAAAATCAGCAAGGCCAAAGCTGGAGTTCAGCCTAGCTGGGGACATAAATGGCAATAAGAAATTAATCTACAAAATTTAGAGGAGTAAAAAGGTCAGAAAGAATCAAAGTGCACTGATGAATACAGGAGACAGCCCAGAAGTGTGTACAGAAAAGAGTGAAGTACTCAAAACCTCTTTTGCACAAGTCTCCACAAACAACAACTGCTCCAAAACCTCTCCAGGCTGGTACAGTCAGAAAGAAAAGCAGTGAAGAGTGTTAGGAAAAATAGGTTATGACTACTTAAAGAAGCTAAATTTGTTTAAATCCAAGGAGCCATATGGAGTTTTTTCCAGAGCTGGGATGCCAGGTTTGCTGGTGTGGCCATCAGAACATTGTGATGGATCAGAAATAATGAAAAAAACACAGTGATTGGGGACCTCAGATGAGATCTGGGCTACAGTAACAATCACTTTTAAGAAAGAAAAAAAAAATACTTGGGGGGGGGTACAGGATGCTCAGATTCAGCTCAGTCTCAGGAGAGATCACAGAGAATGCCCTCTCAGGGATTATTTCCAAACAGGGAACAACAAAGCAATCAGGGAAAACCAACACATTTACCAAAGGCAAATCATGCTTGTCCAGCTGAAATGATGGCTCTGCAGAGCAAGGCAGAGCAGTGGCTGTGGCACACATTGACTTCAGCAGGGCTCTGACAGCCTCTCTCCCAGCATTTGCTGTGGGAGCTGACAAAGTCCTGGCTGGAAGGAACAGCCTGCACGTCAAAAAACAGGCAGGAGCAGCAGCCTTCAAAGGCAGGGATCGATACTTTTGTGTCTGCTGGGCAGCAGGTGACCCCAGGGGCTGATGCTGGGGCCACAATCATCCCACAGCCGAGGCAGCAGCGTGAGTGATGTGACAGGAAACACGCTCAGCAGATCTGTTAAACACAAAGCAAACAGCAGAGCTTTGCCCGAGGAGACCTGGAAAAAGTCCAGCTCTACACCAACAGAAACCTCAGGGAGGTCAACAACAAGAGCAAGATGATCTCAGAGCTGCTGGGAAGGAGCTGTGGTCCTGCTGGACGCCGGTTTAAATGTGCTCACAGTGCAGAGAAAGCAGATTTTGACTCTGGACAGCAGAGAAAAGAAAAATCTCTCTCTTCTATGCTGCACTGGTAAGAATTCATCAGGTCCAGTTCTGGTTCCTGATTGGCATGAGATTTTTAACATGCCAAGGGTCAGCCTTGAGTTGATCATCAGCCTAAAATTTTAATTGCCATTCTTTTCTGAGCATTGTATTTCTTACTTTAACACTGACAGTTCACCCAAGGGCCACACTGTTATTAAATTCATAATACCACATTTAGCCACAGGAACATATTTTAAAAAACTGTATTTGCTGAACTCGTACAGCAGCCCAAAATTATTCTACCTGTGCAGTTATTTATCATAAAATGAGCTTGGTGTGTCTTCTGTCCACTCTTTTCTCAACAAACAACATGAAGCTGCCACTTTGTCAATGTGTCACTGTTGGTGCCATCTCTGGAGTTCACTGCTGTAATGGCACACACCCCACCTTTGCACCCCTCCTGAGTTCATTTTCCCCACATCAGAAATAACATTCTCCCTGCTACCTTTAATTTCACCACTATTTTCAACTATTTACCAAGCACCAATTCAATGAAAAATGATTCTCTTGAGCATTTGGCTTATGTCACCACCCATTTATAATTCTTCCACCAGCACTTACATACTTGATGTGTATTAAGTATTTATTTGACGCCCTAAGTTCATACATGTTGTTAGGGTCCACAGGAGCTTGGAGCAAAGATACCTTGTAAGTAACACCTTGTTCAATAAATACCTTGTATGTGAACTATCAAATACATGTATTAGGGTACCTCAGTGCCACTAAAATTTCTCCTTGGAACACCTTCAGTTCCTTAACTCTGGGTTGCTAGTTTGCTTAGCTTACCTGACGGCGCACATCTACTCAAAGGATAAAAATAATAGGAAGAATTATTAAGAACGTAAAAGCACTTTGCAAATAGAATCACAAAATTATTTGGGTTGGAAGCTTAAAGCTCCTCTCATTCCATCCGCTGCTATGGGCAGGGACGCTTTGCACTATCCCAGGTTGCTCCAAGCCCCAATGTCCAACCTGGCCTTGGACACTTCCAGGGATCCAGGGGCAGGTACAGCTCACACGGAGCCGCGCTCGCTGCCTGCCCCAACAACCCGTCCATCCCTATTCTTACGGCACACAACAAACATCACTGGGCGAGTAAACCTCGACACAAACACCTTCCCAAGCCACATTT
>VWZU01012295.1:224666-274038 GCA_013397095.1 Sterrhoptilus dennistouni | reverse complement strand
GCCGCTCTCCCAAAGCCGCGCTGCTGCTGGCAGCCGCCCGCCCCGCTGGCAGCCGCGCCGAATACCACGGATAGTAACTCAAAACCCGAGGCGCTTCCAGCCCGCGCAGGGCTGCTTGGAAATACGTTAACCCTCAAATCGCATGTGGTTGTTATTTTAATATTAGGAAAGCGCTGTGGAACAAATTGTGTCAGTACAATGAAATTACTGATTGCGTTACAGTGCGAGTGAGCACTGACATTCAGAGCTAAGGGATGTTTGAAGAAAAAAGAATACTCAAACAATGACAGTTTTTGGAATAATGCTTGCTGTGCTTCTAAGATTGTTTTACTACTTTTTTTTTGTCATTTTTTATATGCTTGTAATTGTAGTTTACTTTCATAATACTTTCTGCTTCTGAAGTTGTCCCAAGATTGCAGATTTGCTAATTGCTTTCTGTATGCTATGGTGAAAACAGTGACTGCTCTCTGAATGTGACTACTGAATCAGATGTGAACCTTCAAAATGAAACAATTCATTTAATCTAATTGACAGAATAATATGCCAAGTTCACAGTGTTCATCTCAGTAGACTGATGTAATTGCTGGCATTTGACTTGCATACCTCTTGAAATATTAAATTAGTTTATAAACGTGGCAGAAAAGAGCATCCTATACTTGCCAAATAAAGTTTGGGTATTTTACAAGAGCTCAAACAATTAGCCATGTTGAGTGCTCTTTTGCGGAGGTTTTTGTGGGGGTTTTTTTATTCATTTTGTTTTGTTATTAAAGCATGAATAAGTAGTCTTTACCTCAGATGCATGTTCTGCTTTTAGAAAAGGTCATGTAGCATAGAAGAATGAGGGTATTTAGCTAGAGGAAGGTAACCATTTGTGCAAAACTGTGTTCATAGGAATACGGAGTAGTATTGTTAGCTGGGTATTTTTGTAACTTTAATTTTCCAGAAAGCAATAAAACCAGAAAATTATAATATTTTGTATTGTGAAACTTATTAGATGAAAATTCACAGGTTGACACTGAATTTCACTTGGATCTAAACTGAGACAGCAATACTGTAGACATTTAGTAATGTTTAAAATTGGTGCCAGCAAAAACCTGACACCAGTGTAGTTTACAAAAAGAACAATTGCTAGAGAAGTTCCCCTTGAAGTACATTCTTAAATTCCCAACTATTAACTGTAATTTGGGAGTATTCTTTTTTCTTTTTTGACATATTAGGAGTAGTTAATTCCCATCAAAATCAATTATCCTATGTTCATCTAAAGTGAGGTGGTTCTCAAGCTTCTGATTTTTTTGGGAAGTTGTATTCTGATAATTTCCTCTAGTGATGTCTTTGGTTTTGTTATTTTAAAATAGTAATTATTTTTACCATTTTTTCCTTAATCTGTTTCGTAGTATTTCTCTCCAAGTTGTTATTAATCCAAGGTTGAAAATTAATGATTTCAAGGTTACTTTTTTATTTTGAGAGGTCTTGTATTAAAATCAAAGACCAGTTAAAACAACACAATTCAATAAATTGAATTCAATTAAATTCAATAAAACTTTTAATCCTCTTAAATTCAATAACACTTTTGAAAATATAAGACAGTTGATAAAACATGCAGACTCATTAAAAATACATTAAATGCCTTTGGTGCATACTTCAGGAAAATTAGAAACTGTAGAACCATTTCTTCTTATCCTTTTCTTCCTCTTTGTAGTGCAGACCCTAGATAATTTATAAATTAAAAACTCCTTAGTTACTTTTGAATGTCATAATAATCTTAAACCCAGGTGATACAGGGGAATGTATTTAAATTATAATTCACTTAACCTGTCTCCAATTAGAGAGCAAATGTCTTCATTTCAACTAGATAAAACCTCTTTTTCAGTATGTGATGATACAGAACCAAGTAATGCAGTCAGGTTGCCAGCAAAAGCTTGTTGGCTACACCGGTCAAACAAACTAACAAAAAAAAAATCCATGGAATACATTTTTAATTCTGCTTTTGCTTTCCTGTAGTTGTCTGTGCTTTATGACACAGGTATGTATGGTAAAACTTGACTTCCGTGGAAACCTACATCTATACATACATATATTTTTGGACATTTATCAGACTCGCTGAATTGACTGGAAGCTTAGCAAAGGCTAACTTTTTGAAGTTATTTATTAAAAGCATGTGTTGTTTCTGAATGTGTGCAAACTTCTGAAGTAGTATTTATTCAAGCGCTATTATCTTTTTATTTGAAAACTGTTAGTACATGTATCTCTTCGGTAGTGAGAAGCTTCCACAACATGCAGAGCATTGCTAGTTAGAAAGACATTCCTACCCCCATCATAATGTGACATCTGATTTTCTCAGAATAAAGAGTACATTAGTAATATGCTGATTTGTTTTGTTTCTATTAATTTTGAGTGCACACACACCTCAACAGACAGTGTTTACTTTGTCACTATGTTACATTATATTAGATTAAAAGATCTTCCCAAACACATGCACCCCATGGTGGTTAGTTACTATTTTTTATGGTCTCTTACCGCACAGTAGAGTCCTGTTGTAATGAATGCTAGGAAACCAGCTCCTTCGTGATTTCAGCTCTGTTGGGAACAGTCTGGGAAGGGGGCTCATAGGGTATGCGCACACCACTGCCGCTCCTGATGCGGCGTGGAGGAGGAGGAGGAGGAGGATGTCAGCTCTGTCGTCCAACAGGTCTGTGTCTTCCTTCCTCACAAGAGTCCCCAGAAGACATCTGCTAGTTTCAGGTTCATGGTCACCATGGTTAGGGTTACGAAAGCAAGGGATCCTGACTGACAGCCTTGATGTTGTCCAGTGTCCCTCTGGTTAGAAGTGTTACTTCAGCTCTTTACCTGCACAGTGGCTCGTGGCTCATTGTTTTTAGGGGTCTCCACTAGGCGAATTTCCTCTCCACTAAGTCTCATGGGAATCTGACATTTGTATACTAGGTTATGTCATCCTCCTCCTCATCATCTCGGGTGGTTTGCCATCTTGGAGGAGGGGGGGAGCAGTGGGGACCATACCCGATCATGAGGGAATTTACACAACAATTCATACAACCAACAACTCATTATCCTCATTAACTTATAACATTGGAACTTTATATCAACTTTTAACAGTTTATTCTCTACAGTGTGTTTTTTAAAGGATTTACATGTTAGCACCACTTAGATTTTGTGTCCATCTGTGATTTAAAAGGAAGAATTTATGCCAGTGAATCACCAAAGAAATAATTGTAATAGCTCCCAAAATTAGATTCCTTTATTTTTTCTAACTGAAAGGTGTAGGCTCTGACATAAATATGTGCAAACATTGAAAGTCCTAATGTTGTCTTGTCAGGAAGAATGGCAAGTCAAATTGAATGAGGCAGAGATATCTTTACCTTAGTGTGGGTAAATTAGTTATACCTTGTCTTCTATTTCTTTTCCTAAGAACTTTGTAGATATTTCTGTCTTTTTCAAGTGTTCAAAATCAATGGGTTTAATAGCATTTTATTTAAATCCAGCATTAACTATGTCTTAGGAGGCATAGCAAGGCCCTTCCACCAATCCACCAATGGGTAGGTTGTGGTAACAGAGGGGACCTGAAGTGCAGAAGTTTCCCAGCATATCCTCTGCCATGAGCCCCAAGAACTCCAAGAACCAGTCCCCATTTCAGCTGCATGGGCCAGTGAGTGAGCTGATGCTTTCAGGATGGGTGAGTGCAGGTTTTTTCCCAGTGATGGCTTAAAAAAAAAAAGAGGGGGGAAGTTTTTAGCATGGAGATGCATACACATTTACTAGATTCATGAAGGATTATAGTATTCTTAACAAGTGACATGGCAGTCTTCATAATTTTCTGGACATCAGTCAGCTTCAGACCTATGACAGGGATGGCCCTGACAGCACTGTCCTGGACTTCCTGTCAATTCAGTCTACCTCTCATGAGACTGTTACGGCCCCTGCTGGATTCTCACCTGTGGGTTGAAAACTTCAGTCCTTCTCAGCAGGAAACTCCTGGTAAATGTGTAATGCTTTCACATACGCAGATACCTCTCCTGCAAAAGGAGGCAATAGTAGGTCTTTTTAGAACTGCATTAGAAACACAATGAATCCAACATCTTAATGATTTTTCAATCTATTTCTTAGCACCAAGTAAAATAAATTGAGCAATTGCATCATTTAGGGATTCTCATGTTGTTACTGGGAATTGTCACAGTCAGCAAAGCAGGAAATCATTAAAACAAATGTTGAGTTCTCAGATAAGAAGTGCTTTACTGCAGAAGGTGCAGTTGCAAACAAGTAGGAAGTACAGTGTTCTGTGTTTACCTATCATCGGGGTACAGTTAGGGAAATTGGGACAAATCAGTAGGCCTCTCTGGAAGGATTTTATGTAATTTACAGGCAATGGATAAAGATGAGAGTGACCTGGATTGCCCGGATTCCATTGAGGAAAAAACTAAAGCCAAATGGAAGATGAAATTTCCAGGGCTAAGGGTACAGACTTTTTGTCTAGGATTAGACATCTCTTCTTCTGTGCAGTATTACCAAGAGAGATACTGCCTCCCATTTTATTCCTGTTTTAAAAGTTGTGGTTAAAAAATGAGAGCAAATACAGAAAATACTTAGAGACCTTACATATCTTTAAGCTTATTCTTGGTAGATGAAGTTCATGACATCAAATTACTCAGAAGAGAGCTTGAGAGGTGTTTCACAAATAATTCATAAAGACTGGCAGTAAGGCAGGCAGCTACTTGGAAGTGCTTACCTTTGTCTGTGGTAAAATTATGTAGGGATTTTGTAATAAAGCAGGTATGTCAATGTAGCACTGATTGGTTTAATAAACTTGCTAATAAGCTTACGCCATGCTTAGCTAGATAATGTCATATTTTACTTACCAGATCAAGTTTTTTGTTATTCTGTTTATTAATTTTATCCAAATTCCTCCCCTGTTAATACTCTTCATCTTGGTTACACATCTAGTAAAATGGTGACTTGAGGAGACAGTGGTTTTGGATTTATCTGTTTTAATTTTTTATATAGGTAGAGTGCTATTTACTTTGGTGTGATGGTCCACTAATGTGACTTACACTGGAAATTCTTGTGTGTGTATTTAGGTCACAGCTACTGACAAAAGATTTGGACTTATAAACTCCTGGGATAAGAAAATATTATTTTTCTTCATAATATAATTTTCTTCATATAAGTTTGATAATCATCAGTTACAGCACTGCGATTCTGGAAAACATGCCTTTGTAACTTAAATTTGTGCTCTTATAATGGATTTAATTTCTTTTTGGAAGTTGGATAAGCTTTCAGGTGAGCCATGGCTGATTTATTTCACAACTTTGAAGATATCCCATTTTGGTGTATTTTGGTAATGCTTACCCACATGTCTAAGACTGCTTTTGTTCTGAATGACTAAAATACTGAACTTCTAAAGATTTAGGGGAGCAAACTGGTTGTGACAAGAAGACATACAGGGATTAAATTGTAGGGGAAAAAGAGCTGAAAAAGTGTTCTGGATTTTTTGTCCTATACCTTTCTCCTCACTAAGCAACCTAGAAAAATGACAGGAAGTAGCAAAATCAGACTGAATGCTGTGGGAAAATATAAAAAACTTAGTGAGAAAGTAGTCTGAAATACATGTTTAAGAGTAAAAATTGTGGTTATTTTTTAAAAGCTGACAGTGGGTAGGAAACTATAGCTAAGATTTTACCATGAATATTTTGGCAAGGGTTTCTATTTTATATACCCTGATTGTATTATTTTTTGTACAAGTTTCACCATTTTAGGATGAAAGTCATCTTTTCATATGGAAGGGCTTAAAACTTGCACAGCTAAGAAAATGTGAAAAAATAATGTTGAAAAGTAATTAATTTTATGATAAACAAAAAATACTAGTCAAAACAAAATTGAAATTGTGTCATTTTTAGTAGTCTGAGGACTGCTAAATTGCTTCCACAGACCACTGGCAGACTTTAGGGTTTTTTTCTGAGTCATCTAAAGCTGCCTGAGACAGCATAGCTGGGAATACCTTTTATATGAAAAACCTTGCATTTCTGAGATGTGTTGAAGCCTCATTTGACAGCAAAATTTTTTGGTTTTGCTGTCTTCCAAAGAGTATTCAATAAATTACATTTCCATGCCTTTTTGGTTAGTACCTCTGTCTTACTCAGTATCACTGGGATAAAGTCTCATCCGAGCAGCCGCAGTCAATAAAAGCATGAAATCCTATTTTTACATACCATTTACTCTTTACATACTTCTCTTCAGTGTAGTCTTGTCTTTTTGTGTAAGACAGTTATTGCTTATTGAAAAAAAAAAGTCTTTCAGCATTGCTCTTCTAAGTTTCGGTAAGTACTGGGGTGAGCTCACTGCTTCCTGTGGTCTGTTCAGAGATCAGTGCCTGCCCCACAGCTGTCCCTTCCTGTGCCCCAGTGCTCACTTTTCCCAGCCCAGGCCAGTCTTTGCCCACCCATAGTTGTTTTCCATAAATTTGGTGTTTCACTGTAACTTTGTATGCAGTGTTGGCTTCATGTGCTATTGTTGTTTCAGTTACCTTGATACCTAGCAAGTTGTCCACCCCTGAAGTCTGCCCTGTATTCCACCTTTCCATAGAGCTTGTCTGGTTTTTGCCCTAATGATCTGTACAGCCACTCTGTAGCTTCTTGCTTTATCTGTCACATCCAGCAGTTTTCTTACGTGTAGTAGTTTTTCACACCCTATTTATTCATCCTAATCTCAGACCAAGGCCTGGTCATCTGCCTGCAGCCCTGCCAGGATCCAGCTGGTTGACAGGTCAGTTCTCCTGACATTGCTCTGCTGCCCACTGGAGCAGCTGCCTGGACACTGAATACTAGAATGAGCATTGGTTCCCACACGGCTGGAAAAACTGAGTCAGGGTTGGTCCTACTGCTGCCACTCCTTTGCCACTTCTTTCCAGTGTCATCTTGGCACTCCATCTTGGTCCTTGCAGGCTCCACCAAGGAGCATCAGGACAAACAGCTGCGCCATCGTGGTTTGTGTCAGGTATACAGAGAGTGTTTCCTTCCTTGTGTCCCTGTCTCCAAAGGATTTCATGACAGAAGTTGAGATAAGGGTGCAGGTTGTAAGTAAAAGAAAATTATCTCTTCCATTGTTGCTTACTGCCTATTATCAATCAGTGTGCCAGCATTTGCCAATCTAGAGCACTAATGCCAGTAGTGCCAGCAGTATGTTACCTCTAGTAGTTGTCTCTCTCCCACGAGTAAAAACATGGTCAGTCTGCAGGGGAGAAGAGTCTCTTGATCTGAACTGGTTTTTGTCATCCCTCCATAGGCAGTCGGTGTCAACACCTTTCTTAGAAGGTTTTGGCTTGGAGTATTTTTAGACATTTGAGAAAACAGGGATGATTTTCAAGGAGAAAGTCTGTGCATTGATTGGTAGGAGGCCTTTGTCTATATTTCCCTAATCTGGGATTATTGTTGTTTGTATATTTCATAAAGGAGCATATTTATCTTGTTCTCTCTTAACTTTTGTATTCCTTGTTCACTGGAACATAGCATCTCTCTTGTGCCATCTAACTGGCACAAGTTATGACACCAAGCATTAATTCAATTTCAGAAAGCTACAATCTGTAAGAGTATTTGGAAGGCAGTGAGCATGTTCTTCATTAGGGGCCTCCAGAAGTGTATCTTCTCAGTGCTAAAGGAAAGAAAGGAAAAGGGGAAGGGATGAAGAAAAATTAGGGGGCGAAATTGAGAGTGAGTATTTGAGGGACCAGTCTGAGTCAGTTTTGGTCAATAAATTTACCTGACCAACCACTGTGACTGATCAACACAATCATCTGTTTTTTCTTCTCGTACCTGTTTGTAATCTCACCTCTTTGTCCCCTGCCTGTAAGTGCTGTAAGGAACTAGGTGCCAGCTGCTGGGGTTGTGGGGCAAGCAGTGGGAGTCAGGGCAGTGGTGTAGGTGCCCCAAGCCTGTGGTGTCAGCAGCAGTGGGTGGGGATCTCCAGGCACAGGGGCAGTAACAGCACCAGCACCATCAGAGAGGACAGTCAGCGTGTGTCCTGCGTGCATCTGCGGGTGAGACTGGGGTGAGTCATGCCTGTGAGGCTCTTAGCACATCTGGACTGGGCTGCTGGTCACAGCCTGTGTGCCTGTGCTGCTTCTGACGGGGCAGGCAGACTGCTCATGTGCTTTTACCCCATGTGTATGTCTCTTTGGCACGTGCAGTTCACTAGCAAACCTCGAATTAGAGTAGCAGTGTGTGGGAGAGAGACTTTTTACCAGGGCGTGTAGTGTTAGGACACAGGGTAATAGCTTTAAACTAAGTAGGTTAGGATTGGATACTAGGAAGAAATTCCTTACTGTGAGGGTAGTGAGGCACTGGCACATGTTGCCCAAAGCAACAGGGAATATTATTCCCACCCCTGGGAATATTACAAGGCCAGGTTGGGCAGGGCCCTGAGCAACCTCCTCTAGTAGAAGATGTCACTGCCCATGGTGGGGTTGGAACTAGAGGATCTTCAAGGCCCCTTCTAACCATTCTCTGTTTCTGTGGTTCTTTGATCTGGGAAGGGGTATCCAGTGGGCACAGGGCCATTGCTGGTGCCTGTGGTGAGTGTGTGCATCTGCCTGCTAGTGACTTGCTGCCAACCACCAAGTAGGAGGTCCGTGAGAGGGGCACAAGAGCTATGGACCCTGAGAACGGGGTATTAGAGGGACAGGATATACTGTGCTGATACTAACATGAGAGTCCATGTGTTTGTGCATGTTGAGGAGGTGAGATGTGGCATGGTCTCAGTAGTGAACTGAAGTTCATGTGAGTCCTGAGAGTGCTACATGCTGCATAGCTGAGCTTCACTGGTTTAACCTGTCAATAAGAAAGCAACTTCTACATCTGTGGACCTGGGACAGACACCTCCGGGTCTTTGGACACGTTTAGCTGGCCTGCAGAGTCAGGGCAGGAGGAATCCCTGGACTAGTCTCAGAGATGCTAGAGGGGTCATCCATTTATAACATCCCTTAGCACAATTGGAAAGAGGGTTGCATAATAGATATTCAATACTAAGGTTTTCCTCGTGAGTCAGGTGCATCTCAAAGTGAGAAAACTGTTCTGGGAAAAATACTACTGTGTCTTTTTTCTATTTTATTTTCTGTTGCTGACCATTAATAGAGACAGAATAAACATGTATTTATTACAGTAACTTGACTCAAGTGACTACGTTTACAAAACCAAGGTTCTATAGAAGAATATTTAAGTCAAAAATGCTTAGTTTGCCTTAAATCTAGGAGGAGTGAAGGACATGATTTATAAATTTGGGATTTAAGCCTGAACAGAAGGTTCTTGGCCTCATTTTGTTTCCTAGGCATTTCAGTGTGGCGTTCATGACTTCACTTTCCAAAGTGTAATTCATTCTCCAGTATTATTCATGATTCTGCAATGTCTTGGGAATTCTGCAATATTGTCATATCAAAATTAAACTTCTGACATTCTCATGGAGGGATCGCCGAAGTTTGTCTGCCTCTGCTCTGAACCCTCTTGCTGCATTTAAATCCTAAGGAGACAGGAAATAGGCAGTTTTATTTGGGATGAAGATCATAGGAATTATCTTTTTTGGTTGTTTTTGTTTAATAAAACAACAGCTTGATTTAATGAATAATATTGGGTTCCAGAGCTTCGTTTGTAACCCCCAACCTCCTATGTGACAGTAAGCATGTCGCTTCACCAACGTGTCCTACTTTCACCATCTGCGAAACACTTCGGGAAGTCATGGAAAACTGAATCATAGATCTTTTCCATCTCTATTAGGTCATCCAACTGTTCATCTGGCAGTAGAAGATTGTTTCCTGCATCCACCAGTGTTTTTCCAGTGTGGATCCTGTCCTCTAAGTCATTGGGCTTCCACTAGTACCTTTGGGAGATGATTTGCAGCATTCTGATCTCATTGTCAGGAAGCTCTTCTAAAATTCACAAAATGAGATTTTGTTGTTGTTGTTAATTTAACTAAGTTCTATTACTTTTTTCCCATACTTGATAATTGTTTACAGTTTTAAGACATGCAATTCATGCAACACCTTAAAAGTCTAGATAAATTGCAAGTCTCTGTAAAGTATCTTACCTATACAAAAAAAAAAAAACCAACATAAGGTTTTAAGATGCAAGGTATGACCTGTTTTATAAGAAAGTTAAGATACTTGGTTCTTCCTGAAATTGTGTGTAAGGAAGTGTACAGACTGCTCCAGATTTACAGCAGAAAAGGGATAGAATATAGAACTTAACAGTGGAGTTAAAATGAAGTTATTGGAATACCTTCAAGAATGCTTAAGCAAGCATAGAAAGAAATTAAAAAATATGTTGTAGTTACTGAACATGAAAAGCTATCAGAATAACTAAGTTACCTTGTCCAGAATTTTAACTTTTCAAACTGTGTGAACATTATTTAGGTCTGGCATAAGAATAATTAAACTGCTTTTAAAATGGCCGTCTGGGAAGCAACTGCTATGTAACATGATTTTTTGTTGCACTGTCCTAGGAAGAAAATAATGTTCAGTTAATTCAGTTGATGAGGTTAATAGAGCATTTTGTAATAAACCTATATAAAGCATATGTCTTAAAATGGCAAGAAATCTGTCGTGAGGGCATGTTTCGTAAAATATTCAGCTTTTAACAAAATGCACTTGTCCAGGATTTTCATTCCTCTATTTCAGCTGCCAATACAAATGCTTAAGTCCAGGAATGCAAACTGTATATTCAGTCAGTCTCTTTAGAAGAGAGATATTTTTTTAATCTCAGCTTCATTGTCTGTAACTTACATATTCATGTACATAGATAAGTTCTGATGTAACTTCATCAGAAGATAAGTTGGGAATTTGAGGCCTTCCAAAGTTTATTTGTAGTACAATAATATGGGCAATCGACATATTTCTGCGTATAAAACCACCTATTCTGCATACTTCACTGTTGAAAAATCCCTCATGCCTTCAGCACTAGTATATACAGTCAGATTAGGTATAACATAGTGTTTTGGAAAGATCAATCAGTATAAATGTAGTGTTAACATACAGACCAAAAAAATTGCCATGTAACAAACTGGTTTTCTTCCTTTAAGAGATTAGGGAGGTGCCATGATTACAATGTTTATAAGGAAGGTGAACCCTAGAAAGACTTCAGGAAGTCTGATCATAAGAAGAATAAACTTATCTTTCATCTACAGGAAATAAAACCAGATGAAGTTACCAGACTTGCTCTTAGGACAGAAGTTAATTTTGAAAGTGTCTGCAAAAAGGTAAGACTTGCTGGTTTTTGTTTTCCTTCCCCTGCTTCTCTGAGTGTGAAAAGGTGAATATGTGGGTGCAAGTACATGGATTTGGCGCAATGTGTTCTTGTTTGTTGTGTTTTATCTTTATTGTAGATCTTCCTTTTCTGAGGACGTTTATCCACTGGGGCATTTATACAGAAAAAAGAATAGCTGTCTAGTATAAATTGTCAGTAGTCTGGTGGGCTAGTCCCTAGTAATTGGAACAGAATACCAGGAAGCATTGTAGTGATTTCTTAGTCTTTATAAATTGATTTGTTTATATAGTATATATACATGGTTCAATTAGTGTAAATAATCTAAGTAAACTTTTCGCAACTGTTGGTAAAAGGTTCTCAATACTTTTAAATGCAGAGAGAAGTTGCCGCATCTAAACAAAACATGACAAACATTAGCTTGAAATAATGGTAGAATTCAAACACCCTTGTGGCTCATTCATTTCAGTGTAGTGTTTCTACTGAAGCCTGCTGATGGTACAGTATCATATATTAACTGCCTGACTAGTGATGTCTGTAGGAGATGAAATGAAGACATAGAAGTGCAAAGACACTCGTTGAAATGAGCAGCTGTGGCTGAGACCAGTACCATTTCAAAGAATATGCTACATTATTGATGCCAGAAGGCAATTTTGAGTTTAAAAGTGTCAATACATGAAGTTTTATGGGTCTTTTCACTTTATCCTTAATTCCTATAGGTGGTCCACTGAGGAAGGCTGAAACCTGAAATGTTTGTAGTACACAGGCTAAGTTTTAATGTAGAATTGAGTCATTTACTCTTGTAATGGCATCATTAGTTTGTAATATAACTCTGCTGTTGCATATTACAGTCATGTGTGATGTAGATCAGTTATTAGCATTGTGTGCAGAAAGTTTTTCAATGTTTTATGTCAGCAAAATTAATAGGAAAAAAATTAATAGGAAAATATCATAAGAATTTGGATTTCTGGAGAAGTGTTTGGGTAGAAGTATCTTAACTGTTTTTCCTTCTCTGAATTATAGAAGAGAGTAAGGAAAAGGTCACAGATGCACTGACATGAAGCTAAAAAGCATTCTTTTAAATTTATTTGACCAGGATTTTCCAGTGTGAAGATGAGGTAGTCAGAAACACCTTACTGTAATGTTAGAAATGGAGCAGACGTGAAGATATTGAATGTGTGAGGACACGTAGACAAAGATTTCGTTCTTGAAGAGGGATGCTAAAGTCAAACAGTGACCTTTTGTCACTTAACCATAGGAGATTTTCTGCCAGATTTCAAATTCATTAGGCTTATGTTGATTTCATCAAGTGAAGGAGCACCAAAATGCAATTATTGATGCTATTTTATAAAGGAGTTTGTAGGTTTATGGTTAGAACTTTATTTTCTAAGGTGGCAATTTCATTGACAAGAATGGTGAAGGAATATAATTAATCTTATTTTCACCCCATTTTTAATATATTCATAGTCATGACTGATGGCATGCTTCTCATATTTACTTAAAGTCTTAAAATAGGCTTTAATTTAGCTTTAATTTTTGAAAGCATAGTGCATGTATCTTTGTGGAATTGTTTTGGGGTTTTGATCTGTTATTGTTTCTGTTACTTTCTGCTGCTGGTCCTGTTTTTCAGGGGAATGGAAGTCTGTTAATCTTACAGTTTTTAGTGGGTGGAACTTAGATTTCAGATCAAGCTGATGGATGGATGCTGATGCTGTTTTAAACCCACAGAGGGTTTTAACTTCACTGCAGTAGAAGAATATGTACAATTGTGTGACAAGTGGTGGCTGTGCCATAATGACTTCATTGGTTGCTTGGTGGGTGGCTGTAGCATATCCCCAGCTAAAGAAGGTATCCCTTCTGTGCCTAAACAGAAGTTAATTCTTTAGTATTTTATTTCTTATTTTCCCACAGTTAGTCATTAAGCTTACTTAAAAAAAAAAATATTTTCTATCCTTAGGAATATTCCGTAGTCTCATGACATACAGACTCATTAACATGAGTTTCAAAATATTTGAACAAAAACATCCGGTGTCTGTTTTCATTTTCAGAATAGGTTTGTTTTCATTGACAAAAGGCAATCTGCTTTTAATTCACTGTGGAATGCTGAATATTAGTTTTGCATAGTGGTCATGTAGTCAAGATACTTTTTTAATTGCTTCTCCTCACTGAGCCTTTATGTTCCATTACTGTTTCCCAACATTTTTCAGAATAAGTTAAGCATACTTTTCTATTTAAAAAGAGTTTGCATATATCTCAACCAAGTACAGTAAAATTATGCTAAGTGTTTAGCAAGTGGCAATTAACTGGGAGTTCCCATGATGTAGATTTCAATATGGCAGTACTGATAATAAGCAGATCAGGTTTATCTAGTTGCAGGGTTGGCAAGAGTCACCAGGCCCATGACACAAGACTTTTTTATAAAAGCATTACAAGAAGCAGCAGGTGAACGATTCTTCGTGCATGTCTGCTGAAATACTTTTTGTCCATTTGAATGTTGCTGCAGCTGGCACCGTCGTTACCAACAGGTGATAAATTCTATTGTAAAAATTGTAATAAATGTTACCATGCAACTTTGACTAGGCTTTATATTGTTGGGTCTATTTACAGCTGTTGAAAAACAGAACCTGTGTTTTGTAGGTTTTTTCCAAGTCCTTGTGCCTTTTTTGCACCAAGTTGCACCACAAATACATTTGGCAGACATTAGTAAAATTAGAAAAACATGTCACAGAGCTTATATTTTAAACTCACATTTGGAGCTGTGATGGCATTTTGAACTGTTGCACACAGTGTGTATTCCTGCAGTATATGGGAGCTTGATTCATCAATGTTGTGCTCCAGGACACTGAAGTTATAAATTGAAATTGAAAGCTAATCCTAATGGTACTGTTCATTACAAGCAGAAAATTGAACTGAGCACTGGCAAAGTCTTAACTGTTATCTTCAGCTTGTTTCTAAAATAGATTTAGAGTAATTCAGATAGGTGAGGATAGGCTGCATAAATAAGTTAATAGGTATTTATGTTTTTCCAGTATTAGAAAATTATGTTTATAATCTGGGCTGTTTCCTCGGGAAAAGAGGATGTTGGTCCACCTGCAAGCACCTTGATCATGACCACGGTTGGTTTTGTAGACTTTGCTAACAGACATTGCCTGAATTACTGTAGCATGTCATTTAGCTTTTCTTCCAGTAAGTCTTTTGTGTGTAGCACATGAATAAAACATCCCTGTGCTTTAAACACTTGAGAATGACAGAATTAGAGAATGACAGAATTCCAGCATAATGGAAGTCTGCTAAAAACAATTATATATCATCTTTCCTTAAGTCAAAATACTTCTTATTTTTTCTAAAGAATAAACTCTGTGTATTTCAAAATTCAGCAACTGTTGGATTTGGGAAGCAGGGTTGAAACAGAATTTACTATTGTATTTTACTTTGAGTGAAGAATAGAGTACAAATATATATTATTATCAGAGATTGGGTTGAGCACATGTTTCTGATTTCCAGAAGAAGCATTCACAGATGATAAATACCATCTATATTTTTTGCTTCCAGATGCAATCTTCACATAACCTGAGAAGCATAGTATTCCCTTCTTTTGCATTGATCTTTAATCTGTGGTCCATGAGAAGAATGCAACCTTTTCCTATGAAGTCTTACATTTCCAAGATTACTGAAAAGCTTGCCACAGTTTCTAAGTGTGTTGAGAAATTTTTTGTAGGTCAGAAATGTAAGTCATTAGTAGCTGCTTTTTTTTTTCCTTTTCTTTTTCTTTTCTTTTCTTTTTTTTTTCTTTTTTTTTCCCCCCTTAATTTAAGGTCTGGCAAGCTTATTTTGGATTGCTTCATGTACAGAAACCAACTTTGTCTTGTTTGGAATTTAAAAGGAATTCAAAGACTTTAGAAACAGGATCTCAGGCAGCTCATGAACCAGCCATAGGGAGACATGCCAGGATTTAACTAAGCAACTGGGTAGAGTACACAGTATGAGTCTGATCATTTAAAAATTAAGCTGCCTGATGAGGACAGCTCAGCTTAACATAATTGAGGAGGTTGACACTGGGCATCTCTTAAAAATATCTGCACCAGAAGCCGCACAGCACTAAAGACTGATACATTACACTTAGAAGTTCTGGGGTGAGTGGATTTAATATCTATGGCACTTTAGCTATATGGCTTAATGAACTTGGGATGGGGGAACCAACCAAAATACTAACAGTTATATGAAAGGGTTTTCTGTGATTTGTCAAACAGGACTTTGATTTGTTCACATGTGAGAAGAAAATTTCTGTTTCATCTCCCAAACTTCTTGAATACAGTCAATTTCTGGTGTGGGACTAAGGAAGTCCTTGGGCAAAAAGGACATGAGAAAGAGGTAGAAAGGTGGTTTTGCCCAGGACAGACAGGAAGAAGAAGGACAAAGTTACAGGACTAAATGTGTATTAACCTTAATTCTTTCAAAAGTGTGTTTCAATCACATTATCAAAATAGCATTTGTCAGATTCATGTCCTTTTTAAATTATGCAGTTGATGGCCTGAGATTGGTCTATCAATTCACAGCCTCTGTCATAAGTAAACAGAAAAAGAGCAAGGATAGAGTAGTCACAATTCTAATTTTGTTCTTCTTTTTAGATTTATATTGAAAATGTTTTTCACATCAACAGTATGTGAAGGGAAGTTTATGAAAGGCTGGTAGCTTTGAGGCTTTAATTAACAGTGAGTAATTAATTGGAGCAGCAAGTGTCCAGGAATAACGCACTATATGGATACAAGACATTGTTCTTGCTGAAGAAATACATGAGACATTGTTCTACTAAATGCAGTTATTTTTTAAGGAAATCATAAAGTTAATATTCCTAGTACTTTTGAACTTTGTGACAGGAAAAGAAGATGTAATTTCTGAATCCAGTAGAATTTTTGGTTAAACACATCTACATCTATAGAGAAAAAGTCACATCTGTATTTCCTAATTTTGAAAAATATAAAGATTTCTCTTTTATCTGATAATCCTAGATGTATGTTTGTGATCTTTGCCTTAATTTATTTTAAAAACGTACTTCCTAGTGGAAAATACCTAAACAAACCTCTCTGCATGCACTGTAGATTTAATCTGAGGAAATGTACTGAATCATCCAAAGGGCCCCTAAAAACGGTATTTTGCATTTTAATTGGAGACTTTCTGTTAGCTTCAAAGGCTTTAGATCAGACACTGAATAGCTGCTGTCTTTCGTTTGGGGTTTGGAGGATTTTTCCACAACCTAATCCCTTCTCCTCCCCCTAGCCCTCCTGAAGTTTACTCACGACACAAACATGCTAATTAGAATAGATGTTATTATTGATGTAAAACTTCTGTTACTGTCTTTAACAGTAGATTCTTAAGTACCTGGATTTTTAACATATATTATGGAAATATTTTGTTTGCAGTACATAAACCATAAGGACAAGACTATTGTATGAATCAATTTTCTTTGTCATACTGATGTGATAGTCCGTAAGTGTTGTATAATATGTTTACCATTAATACATTGCAATTTTGCAGTTTGATTTTGGCTATGTGGAGGCAAATGGCTGGTGCTTTGGAGGAGCCCATGAAAAACTTAATTCTCTTTTTTATCTAAGTTGTAGTTGTTACACTCTGATTTAATAACCTACCTGGATTTCATAGATAATCTCCATCTCACTCCCTGCCCACTTCTCTATAAGTATTAATTTTTGGAAACATTGTTGTCTTATTTCCTTTTGCTCCTGAGGGAATGTATTGCCTTACTAGGTACATGGGTGTTTCTATTTTCCAACAATGTGTTTATGCTGAAAATAGTAAAATAATAATGTTCAATTTATTTTCCTACATGTTAAAATGTTACCTTCCCATCTTATTTTAGTATGAAACAGCAGATACTCATTTGCATATTAAATGCCAGATTGACTTTTCTCTCTGTAATAGATGCATCTGTCAACATGTTATATTTTTTGGAAATGTGTTGCATTAATTTAATAGAATAATTTCCTGCATCACGGACTAAAATAATTGTCTTTATGCTGGGCATCAGTGTTACAGAGGTGAATTCTTTTTGTCCTGAGTATTTTTACTCAGTTGGAATGGAAGTTACACTGAATGTCTGAAGCCACAGTTTCCTGAGAATTTTCCATGTCAAACACCAGATGTTAGTGTTAAGCAGTCTGTAGTCTTCTTAAGAGTACTAATGAGGTGAAGAATTTTGCATTCATTGATGAATATCACATTCAAGTGTAAATACTTTCTCTGTGTGGCTGATTGTTCTTTGTTTTCTTTTCCTGAAAGTTCCTGTCTTCCAAATTTGATCACTTAAACTCCAAGCTGTTTAGCGTGGCCTTTATATATACCAGACTGTATTTTAGAGCCTAGAATCCATTACTGTGACTCCAACTGAAATTTTATGTCAGTATAAATTTTATGTCAGTATAAATGAAGTCTGTCAATTTTTGATAAATATCTCTCCAATCTTCTCCCCACATACTTTGCTTTGCAATTGTCCATCTGTCTGCTAGCCCAGGCTTCCAGTGGGAGAGTACAGGGTTGCACTGGGTTCTGTCCATGTCACTCCCACCTTTGGTTAGCCATTCGTACCCTGCGCCACACTCTTCCCTGACTGTCTCTGGCACAATTGGTAGATGTCTTCTCCAGTTTTCCCCTTCACATTCAAACTAGGCTGCCATAGACACTCCTCTATACTGCCACTGTTAGGGAGCAAGGAGGTAGGCTAGGCCAAAACTAGCAGCATCTTCAGCATCAGAGTAGCAATTGCAATGAGCTGAGTTTAACCACAGCTTTGATTTTGTTCAGTCTGGAAGGAGTCTTCTTTAAAGTTCAATATCAAAATAAACTGCTAGTAACTTTGGCTTCACCAAGATACTGTTTGTCTCTGACACAAAAGGACTGTCTTCTTTCAGATTTTAAGTTGCTAGTCCAAGAATCTTTGTACCAGTCATTTGCATTCCTGTGAGGCTGCAGTTCTTAATTTTGTTGCTTGGCTGAACAGTTCAAGTTTGCTAAAGTACAGTCTTGTCCCTAAACAGGGCTCAGACTCAAAAGTGGTGTGATTGCCTTTGATTTGAACGTGCTCATTTCACTTACTTGATGTGCCAGACCAGAACGTGGGCAAGCATATCATAGTTAGTAAAGCTCAGAGGAAGTTGATTCACATTTTTGTGAGTGATACTTGGCTTGGATCTGCAGGTAATTCAAACACAAATGAATATGCTTTTGAGGGTATAATGGATGAAAAGCTGGGTGGGAAGAACAGTGCTGTTAGAGTCAGACACGCCTGTGATAGTGGTGTCATGATGCATGGTGCTGCACATACACATGGCTGTACTTCTTCAGTCTCAGAAAGCTGTATGTTAGCATGCACAAAAGACAAGCAACTCACAACTTTCATTCCTATTTTGTATGAGTATTTGAGTGATGAGTGATCAGTATCTTTCTGGATATGAGTTGTCATGGGAATAATAGAGAAGAATATTAGAAGTAGTCTTGTTTCTATGCTTTCCTTGAAGAAAATACAGGAAAAGTGGCATAACAAGAGGTTCTCAGGGTTTTGTGGTTGATCTGGCAACCTCTTGGGTGATTTGGGGTTTTTTTAAATAAAGGAAGGCCAATCTCCAGATTATTGTCCAGACTCACATACAATGCCTGTGAGGCAGAATATATGTGCCTGGATGAGTGTATGGTGTAAAAATGAGACACTTAAGTATTTGTAGTAGGTTTTGGGCCATGAAAAGCTGGACATAAAGGATGACCTGCAGCATAATCGAAATTGCACTGGGCTCTCAGCACTGAAGATCTTAAAACACACAAAGGAATACTTAAAAGCACAGAGAATGTTATATGCATGGAGGAATAGCAAATTAACAATGACGTGGCACACAGGGAGCATGTGGCTACTTTTCAGGATGTCTTTTACAGGCCAAGGACAGAACAGCTTGATCCAACAAGTAATAAAGGTAAATCAGACTGACTATAGTTGATTGACACCTCCAATACCAAAGTACAGGGAAAGACTGTAAATTATGAATGCTTCCGTATTAACCGTTGCACTGAAAATAATAATGGCAGGGAAGTAGAATTCCTGACATGTATCATCATCACAGATAGTACAGAGACCCTCCTTCCAGCAGGTCTTGAGGATACTTAATGCAGTTTACCATCTTTACAGGGATAATGAGGTGTGATGTATATACATGAGAGTGATACTTTTCTGTGAAGCACTGTAGTTCAACAGCTCAAAGGTATTACCAAAAAAAACCCCCCAAAAAACCCCACAAACATTCAGTAGTATTTTGAATGGAAGTTCTAACTGTCACAGAAGTTTGATACCAGGAATGTACTACAGGCCCCAGTGAGAATGGTAATGGTGGAAATGTTCAATGAGACTAGAGAGGCTACAAATTTAAGATAGATAATGGGAGTCAGTGTTTCCAGATATTCTTAATTCTTTTTGCTAAAGACAGAATCTTTGAAGTGTCTCTTTTATGTATCCATAGGAAGCTAATCAGTTTGTAAAGCTTATCCACATGAAGGGGCAGGGAGATGGATTTGTGCAACCAAATGACAAAGCAAAATTTTTCCTCTGTCTTGTCATCTATCTGTAAATCCTCTGAGAATTGATACTCATTGAGCAATTTTAACAAAGCTGTAGCTGGTTTTAAGAGCATTAACTTCCAGAAGGAAGGTTTTTCTCTCTGTGTGTGTATGTGAGAAAGAAAGTGAACCCTGGAGGGGAAAATGGCCAGAGTTTATTGCGTCTTGATCTTCTTTTGAGAAGCACGATAGAGTTGGCACTCTGATAGTGTGCCAAGTGAATGCAACCCTATCAAGAAGAAAAGTGCAAGGCGACAACATTAAGGTAGAATTTACATGAGTTTAAACATTATTTTGGTTGCTTGCTTAGAGAATTTTAGGTGTTAAGATGTCTTTAATGTTATATAAATAAATGTGATTACTTATGTTAAAGACTAACAGTTCCTTGTGCATTATTAACTGGAAATGCTCATTCTGTATATTTCCTTTGCAGTGTGACTCAGAATTGCATTGCAAAATCAAAAAAACCCCCGACATTCCTGATATTTCTAAAAATGAAAACCAGCTGCTGGTGTCTTATGCTCCTTTTATTTTTACAAATGAAACTCTATGAGTTTTTCATTATATATATCATGTAAAAATAAAGTATGTTTTTCTGATTTCTTCCCATCTCTCTTACCCAAGTAAGTTTTTTAAGTGCCCAACTCAGTACTAAGAAATTGATACTTACAAAAATGAAAAAACTAAAACAAAAGTCATGGACTTAAGCAGGTTCTTTCAGCTTATTAGGAAGCCCATCAATCTGTTGTTAACAGTGGAAAACTAGAAGAAAAGTGCTACAGCCACCATTGCCTGAACGTGTAGAAAATCTTCCTGAATTATTGGAATTCTGTTTTATAAAAACGCTCATCTATGGGCATGCCAGTGAACATAAATACTAAGACCATCTATGTGAAAGGATTATAGTTTGGTAAAATGGCAGCATAAGTTTACAGCACATTGCACCCCTCTGGGAATATTGGTAGGTAAGACAAGGTATGGGAAACTGGAGGTAACTAGTGACTTATTGGAAATAAAACAACATTGAATTTCAAGTGGTGATGATCTACTTTTTCTTGGGTTTGGAATTCAAATAACTGCCAAATGATTGGAGTGGTTCAGTGGTTGCACATTAGGAAAACAGCATGCAAAAGTTAAATAATAACAATGTAATAGCCTAGAAGGTGCCTGAGAGCCTCTAAGCCTAAAGACGCTGTGTGCCATATAATGAAATACTTGCTCTAAAATCTGAACCCCCAGGATTACCATCCATTTTACATCCATTCTCTGCTGATGTGCTCAAGTAATACCAAGGATTACATATGTATCTGACGTGTGTTTGTCATTAGAGTAAGTCTCAAATGCATTAAGTCAATAGACTTAATGGCGGAAAATCTGCATTTTGGTGCCAGAGAACTGGCATGTTTATCTCTGATGTTTTAATAGTTTTTCAGTGAACTGAATTTGTATTTCCATTGTTTTTTTCAGAAAAAGTCTGAAAGACATATATATTAAAAACAAAAAATCTGTTTTCAATCATGCACGCAAATTGCAATGTAGTGTGCCAAGAAATGCTGTCTTGAGTAGCGTATTATAACATGGCCTAACCCTAGTTAGTCTGTGCAGTACTTGTGAAGTCTTCTAAGTCATCTGTGCCTCCAAATCCCCAGCTCTCTTAGTTCCTTCAACAGTGCTTTGAGGAGAAGTATATATTTTCTGAGAGTTTTATCTGAAGACATTAACCTGAAAATTCTTTCATTTTGTATAGGTGTGTTCCCTGGTAGTAATGCTTGCAAATCTAAAGGTCTAATTGTCCACAGGGATATTTTTTTTCCTTTATGTTATAAATTATCTGAAATATACCTGATTAAAGTGGCACTTGTTTTTGAAACATCAGCTAGTTTTGAAGCATGACATCTGTT
Organism: Sterrhoptilus dennistouni; assembly: GCA_013397095.1. Taxonomy (NCBI): domain Eukaryota; kingdom Metazoa; phylum Chordata; class Aves; order Passeriformes; family Zosteropidae; genus Sterrhoptilus; species Sterrhoptilus dennistouni. Next base: position 252,266 of record VWZU01012295.1, on the reverse strand, counting down.
TTAAATTTGATGAACTCAACTATGTCTACTTTCTCTGCTATAAACTTAAGTTTATATGTGCTTATACTTATGATGCAGTATCAGGCTGCATCTGACAAGTTATGGTTTGAGGTTTGAGCATCTGTTTCAAAGTGAAATGTTGTAAGGATATCTCAAGATTACATCCCTGATAGTTCGGTATAGAGTTCTGGCAGCATATTACGTTATAGGGAGAGTTGTGAATATTTCAGTCCTGAAACTTCTTTGGTTCATCCAAGATGGAATATTTTGAACTTTTTGGCCCATTATAATAGTTTTAATAATGCAGAGCTCATCTCTGTATCACCAATTTAGTTGCTACTAAATTGCTCTACTCAGTCTTTGGACAAGGCCATGGTGCACAGCTGACTTATTCCCATGAGTTCAGATGCATTCAGGTTAAGGTGAAATCAGAGAGTTCTGTTTACTGCTTGGTTTACAGCACTGTGTGAGTGTTGTTGGTCTCCTTTGTGTTTCTACTCTATTTTCTATAAAAATAAGTATACATAATCAATTTTTATCTTTTTCCAAATTTTTTTTTTCAGATTTCATTTTTATATTACTTAGCTTAACTCTCTATTCAGAGTTGATAAACGACTGCCTTGTTTTAATTTTTCAGACACTCATTCAAGATGGCCAGTTACAAGAAATTATCTCAACTTCACTTTTTTGTAAAAGTCAGTTATGGCTTCAGATCTGATATATAGTTGGTGTCCAACTAATTTGTTTATGATGTTTTCTCCAAATTTCATTTTCTTCTCTTAAGACTGTGTGAATTTCGTGGCAAAGAACTTCCTCACAGAAACTGCTTGTTATCCAAGATGTATTTTGTTTCTATTCCCTCTGAAGTACATCTTTGTTTCAGGGTTTCTATTTCATCTTATTTTGCTTTCTAGTTTAATCTCTCAATATGATTGTCTCTTGGCTTTTTGATTTGGAATGTTTTCTTGGTTTTCTTATATGGGTTTTGGGTGGGTTTTTTAGTGCTCTCCCTGAAAATTGTTTATGCAGTTTGGCAAGGTGCATATATTTTATAACAATACTATGCCTCAACTGTTCAAATGTCAAAATATATGAAAAGCATATATTTTATATAAAACTATATATAAAAAAGCAGAAACATGTAGACTTTATACTGCTATACTTCATGTGTTTGATTTTACATTTATGTGAGTCAGAACTGCATGTATTTTATCCTGGTCAGTTGTCCTAGATGTACAATTTAAATTACGTAATATTTTAAGATGGCTGATATTTCTCAATAATTTTTTTAAACTCTAACTTAGGGAGCACTCCCTTCACAACTCTTTCCCACTTGGAATTTGTCCATAGTTTTCTATAGCGTGAAGCAATGTTCAGCATCCTCCTAGGTTTTCTTAAAGGCCAGCAGTGGTTCCAGTGTTGGTATGAATTAGACCATCACAACTCAGGGAGGAATTACCAGAGTGCTCACTTTATGTCCTCTTTCATAACATTAAGAAGTTGTTGTTTTTTTAACGTGCATGTTGTTTGTATCAGATGCCAACTTAAGATGATTATAGACACATCGCCTTACTAACCTTGGAAAAAATGAAGATGAGTTAGAAGCATTTGAATTTTCTCAGTCTTGCTATTTCCACTTACACCTGGAGTTGACCCTGTTCTCCATAAGGAAATAATTAAGAATCCATGCCTACTTTAATTTTGACTTTTTTCTTCTGACTTTTCTTTATTAAAACAATTATAGGAAATTTTTTAATTTTTTTTTTCTGCATTAAGAGAAGAAGGAAAGAAGTGTAGAAGATTAACTACATAACTTGTACTTGGGCAGTTCTGGGGTTTATGCCAGGCTCTGCTGTAGATCACTCTGATAATTTGGGATGAAAGACTCCATTTCTCTTTGACCATTTCCAAATCTGAAAAACAAGCATTTACTTCACAGTTCTTTGCCTGGCTAAATTAATTGTGACAGATTAGTTCAAATAAACTCTGTTGACTCTTTTATACTCATATTAAATATGGTCTTCTAACATTTGCAGAGTGCTAGGCTTTTTAAAGAGCCTGTGAACTTCTTAAAATGCGTAGATAGTAGGTATTTTTTATCAGGCATGTAGTGAAGAACAGCAGATAATCTGGTTTTGTTTGAATCTATGACCTATTTGGAACTCTTATTTTAAAAGAAGAGGAGGAATGATATAAACATGTTTATACATCATACTTCTTTTTGATTAAAGACAAGCCAAAAAACAAGACAAGAGAAACTTAATGTGGAAAGGAACTTGAACCTAAGTGAACAAATCTTTTGGGGAAAGGATAGCTTCGCTCCAGACAGTCAAATAAAATTAGAGCAGTGTAAGTACTTTGATAGTATTTGGAAGAATCTAAATGGATTCAATGCTAGATTCAAGAGTCTGTGGTAGGCAGTGATGAGTTGAGTCAGTGCTGCTGCTGGCAGTCCAAACTCAGATATTTTTTCAGACTTCTGCCTTCTGCTCTGTGCAGTTTTACATATGAGCAAAAATATGGTCCATGTTACCATGGGTCTTCAGTTTCATAATGTTCTTGATGTTTTGCATTGGGTTTGCATGGCGGGATTTGTAGATGGGTTGGCTGTAGGGGTGGCTTCTGTGGGAAGGGCCAGAAGCTTGGCCTGTGTCTGATGGATCCAATGACATCCAGCTCAGTATGAACCTACCACTGGCCAAGGCTGAGCCCTTCAGTGATGGTGGCAGCACCTCTGGGATAAGAGAATTAAAAAGGAAGTGGGGGGAATGCCCAGGAGCAATTGCAGTCAGGGAAGAGAGGAGTGAGAATATGTGGGAGAAAGAGCCATGAAGGAGTGGAGGAGGTGCTTCAAGCATTGCAGCTGAGAAGGGAGTAGCAGAGACAATGTGTGAACTGACCCACAGCCCCCCATTCCCTATCTCTCTGTGCCAGTGGGGTGGAGGAGGTAGAGCAAATGGCAAGTGAAGTTGAGCTTGGCAGAAGGGAGGAGTGAAGGGAAGGTTGTTTAAGATTTAGTTTTTTAGTTCTCATTACCCTATTCTTATTTGATTGGCAATAAATTATATTAATACTTCCCCAAGCTGCATCTGTTTTGCCCATTGTGGTACTTGTTTAGTGTGGACTCCCTGTCCATATCTCAACCCGTGAATCTTTCATTGAATTTCCCCTCCCTTGTTCTGCTGAGGAGGGGAGTGATAAAGCAGCTTCCCTGGGCACCTAGCTTCCAGCCAAGGTTGACCCACCATGGCTTGCAAGATAAATAAAGTAAATAACAAAAAACTTTCATGGTTGAATTACCATGATAAAAGAAAACAATGTAAATTAATATAAACTGTGGCAAGCATTGAAAAGAATAATAAACAAGTTTACTTGTGCATCTTGATGTTTTGTAAGAAATTGTTGAGTTTTAATTTTGTAGTTCTATCACAGAACATTGTCTTGATGAGTTTTTGCAAAGGTTTTAGATCTGTTTAAACTTTTTTTTAGCTTCAAATGGAAACTTTTCATCAGCCTATTTTAAAAATTGTGTATCATTCAATTAAAAAAAAAATTCTTCTGAAACTTGGATGATTTCCTGAGATCCATAAAGAATTGATTTCTGTAAGAACTTCTCACCGTCATGCTATTAAGCTTATATACCTGTCATGCTATATAGCTTTTAACTGCTACTTCATAATACCTGTACGATCATTTTGGTGTTAAGTTGAAAATAGTTAAAGCTTAAGTGAAAACAAAGTAGTAGATTATTATAAAAATTAGAGGTTTTGGCAAATGTTGACTCTGTCTCATCATTAATGTGAGACACAGTCAACAACCAACCCCTTGCTGTCAGGAGCTGAGAGACAGCAATGCTGCCATGAGTGATCCCATTAACCAGTTGCCTCCCATACCAAAATTTTCACCATGTCTGATGGCCACACATCATATGCTGTATGTTTTACAGACACAAAGCAAGAGGGACAACTAGCTGCATTTCAGAAAGTAACTCCTCTCAAATCTTGTTCCAAAGTAGTATGAGGTCATTGTACAGACTTGGGTGGCAGCCATGATTTGGCACCTTCAGCCACTCTGTGACTTCACATTAATCACATCTGCTGTTACAAAGGACAGCTGTAACTAGTTAGAGTTTTGTAAAGAATGTGTGGGTTGACAGGTTTTCTAGGTGTTTGGTTGGTTTTTGTTGTTTTTAGTTGAGAGCTCTTCTCCCAAGCTGCTATAAAACGGTATTGCAGTAACATCTTGTTTTGGCCTAGAATTGGGTGTTACCTTTTTTATGCTTACTCTAGTTAGTATTGACTCTTTTTTTTTTCTCCTTAAAATCAGGGTGTTGTTAACATTTGAAATTAAACAGCACTTCTAGATAGTTTAGAAACTCGGATTACATTCTCCAAGATTGGTTTCTGTGCCATGGTTTTTGCCATGGACTGCTTACTTCCCAGTTGGGTTTCTTACTGTCTCCATTTGAACATCATTGTTTTAAATAACTGACTAAGGACATGCAGAGCTACAAAGCATTACCAGTTTGGTAACACTCTCACCCAGGTGAAACTCAAGTTGTTGTCCTTGTAGTAGTATATGATTCCAATAACAGTCTTTTTTCTGATGAGATCGGTAATGAGGCAATTCCCTTTTGTGCAAAAGTCACTTGAAGAACAGAAGTATGACTTATTTCCTATTATTGATTATAACTATAGCAGAGAGGGTACAGACAGAAGTAGTCTTGGAACAGAAAGATTATTCAGAATAAAGCGATGGTCAAAAGTCTACATTTCATGTTCTCAGATTAATCGCAGGTTTCTGCCCTTTAATTAATCCTGAAACTTTACTGTCTCAGGCATACTACCAAAACATAGCTCCTGCAATCCCATCTGCCTTGAGACCATGAAATGCTCACTCTCTCATTCTCACTTTATTACCTACATTGTATGAATCAGGTTCTATCCACATAGCTTCTGCCTGATGTTTTCATCACACTGCTCCTTCTTTTTACCCTGTGATGCCAGCTCTCAGAACCATTCCAAATTTTGACCCCTCTTCCAGCGTATCTCAAAACTTGCATCATGAATCTGCCTTTATCTTTGTAAGTTTGTAACATCCATTCTCTTCACAGTCATTGCCACTATTTGCCAAGATTGTCTCTCTTATCTGGGGCATACATGTGTGTTTGATAATAGATGTTCTTAATATTATTTACAGAAATAATGCATTATTTACCAAGATAGAATGTTAGAGGAGACTGCTTTCAGATGGTTTAACCCCACCCAACACCAAGTGCCAGGCAGTTGCTCACTGTCACTCACTCCTGCACCACCAGGATCAGGGAGAGAACTGGAAGGATAAAAGCTGGAAAACTCACAGGCTGAGATAAAGACAGTTTAATAGGGAAAGCAAAAGCTGTGCACAATAGCAAAGCAAAACAAGGAATGAATTCAGTGCTTCCTATGCCCGGCAGTTGTTCAGCCATCTCCAGTGACTTGGGAAGACAAATGCCGTCACTCCAATGTCCCCCACATGTTCCTCCTTTTCCCCCCCCCCTTTATGTACTGACCATGATGTCAGATGGTCTGGAATATCCCTTTGGTCAGCTGGAGTCACCTGTCCCAGCTGTGTCTCCTCCTGACCTCCCAGATACCCACAACTGCCTCACCAGGGTGGAAATACAAAAGCAGAAAAAACCTTGGCTCTGTGTAAGCCCTGCTCAGCAACAACAAGAACATCTCTGTATTATCAACCCTGAGCTGAGCACAAATCCAAAACACAGCTCCATACCAGCAGCTGTAAAGGAAATCAGCCCTACCCTAGCCTCAATCAGCACAGTAACTTAAAATTTCTCACTGCAAAGTGTGACTGTACTATACACTCCTCTGTTGCTTTTGTTCACTTTCCAGTGCCTCAGTTACACACTGAAGGAGGAGGAATATTCCTGTACAAAGGAACTTGTTTTTTATGCACATTCTTGCAAAAAAATAAGTAGTGCAAAATCATACAAGAAGTAGCAGGAGTATGTAGGAACAAAGGTATACAATTCTAGTATCTAATTAAACATCCAGGGGATGGGAAGTGGAAGGAGAAGTGTTCTTGCCTCTAAAGACAGTTGACGTTACTGTGTTAACTTTTTTTTTCTGCATGGTCTATATTTCTATAATATTTTATATACTGGAAAATACTTGAGGCAAAATAAATTGAGCATGGGCTATGCCAAAAAAAAAAAAAAAAAAAAAAAAAAAAAGAAAAAACAAAAAAAAAACACACAAAGAAAAATGAGGAATTTGAGAGAATGTGGATATCATGTTATGTGTTTGTTAGGTGGTGGTTATCAGTGTAAGTAGTGTTTGTGAAGTATTTGGCTGTAAGGAAAAAGATGTAGTTATTCCATATAAATTGGCCTATATATGCTTAAAGCCTTTCTATAAATATTTGAATTAAAAGATACCAGATGTTGCACAGAAGCTGCTGCTGCTTTCTGAACTTCATGGTATATTCTTTCAAAACCCACAGGAAGTAGCTGAGGGAAGAAGTGTATTAATTAAGTTCAGAAATAGATTTTCCAGCTATAGGAAAATCTCCAAAGAAAATAGCATATGATCTTCAGAAGTGTGAGCTTTTTGTCCCAAGAATCTTGTGGCAACATGCAGCACTGTCACATGGGGATCGAAATTCAGATTTCAAGTTCTCAGAGCTAAGCTAGCCTGGAAATAAGCCAGCCTGTAGCCCTTGGAAATGACCCATCTTTTGACCTGTCCCCTCTGGCCAGTGTTCATAGTTCTATAGACAGTCTTCAGAGAGAATATTTTTCCAGCCTTTCTTGACCTGAAGAAATAATGTAGTAGCAGAGACTTGGGGGGAAAGGAAAGTACTAGAAGTCCTAGATGCTCTACACTTCAAATATGAAATATGACTGACCATACAGTATATTTTATAAGCTCTAAAATGATGGCAAAAGAATTACAAAACTGGATTTTCTTTGCACTGGTTGAGGAAGAAGATTAATGGTTGGCAAACCAATTAAATGTTTCTGCACTTGGAAGTATTGACTCTGGTGTATTTGTAGTTCCTTCTTTGGCTCTTTTCCTTCAGACCAAAGCACTGAAGGTCACCCTCCTGCACTAACAGTTGGTGGAAAGTGCACCATCTATCTTTATGCAATGGATATGTAACTGTTTATAGTCACATGGTTCTGCTGGAAGAACATGGCCATACAAACAAGTAACATTCACCACTGAGCAGTCTTATGTGGATCATCTCCGCTGCTTTTAATGAATTGCTGATACATTGAGTATGATGTGTGTTGTGGTTTGACCCCAGCCAGCAGCTAAGCCCCCAGCAGCTGCTCACTCACCCCACCCCTGCGGGATGGAGAGAGCATCCCAAGAGCAGAAGTCAAAAAAATTTCTATCTTGAGATAAAGACATACGAGTTAAAGAGTTCAAGGAGGGAATCAAAGCTGTATGTGCAAGGAAAGGAGTAGAAGGAATTTGTTCCCCACTTCCCATTGGCAGGCAGATGTTTAGCCACATCCCAGAGAGCAGGGCTTAACTTCACATAATGGTTATTTGGGAAGATAAATGTAATAACCATAAGCATCTCCCCATACCTTTTTGTTACCTCAGGCTTTTATTACTAAGCATGACTTGAAAAGGACTTGATGTTGTTTTCATCTATGTGGGTCAGCTGTACCTTGGGGTGTTCCTTGCTTGTAGTAGGGGCAGAGCAAGAAACAGAGAGGGCCTTGATGCTCTGCGAGCACTGCTCAGCAGTAACTAAAACAGTGATGTGTTACCAACTCAAATGTTTTAGTCACAAATTTAAAACATGGCACCATCTTGTCTGCTGTCAAGCATGTTAACCTCATCTCAAAATAGAGCTAGTAGCACTTCTACTCCCTGTTGTCTGCCACGTAACACGTGTGGCTTGGGCTCCATCTGCTATGGTTGATTTCTTAGGACAGGAGAGGCAGCATGCTTTGTTGAGTTGATGGCACCAAAATCAGCTAAGGTTGGGTCACAGGGCACTTGTCTGGTTCTTGATGAATATCATCATCTGTTGGTTCTGGTGACTTCTGCTATGATACTTCCATAGCAGGAAGCTGAAATTACAGGAAGAATTGAACATGTATCCGTTGCAGTACCACTAGGAGGAAGAGAGAAAGGTGTGTCTTTTATATGTCTTTTCCACTCTTTCCCAGAGAATTCCACTGCAGGCTTTAAGAAATCTTCCTGATAAAAGTGCATTTTACAAATCTGTTAGACCTACTTTTCCACCTTTCAAAAAAGAAGATAAAAAAGAAGGAAACAAACAGTCACACAGAAATAGAACAGAAGACAGAGCTGTCTTTGGAAAAGTCTTAGATACCTTTAATTCTGTTTTTCAAGCAGAAGTGATGACAAGAACCTAAAAATGAGAGCTTTTACGAAGTGTCATACCTGTGATTTCCAGTATATAAAAGAGGAAAAAAGAGGAAGTCAGAATAGAAGCAATTTTATTTTTTAAGTAAGAAGATCATATTTTGTCTTTGAATCAGTTTGCAGAGTTCCAGTATCCTGCCACATTAAATTTCAGGTTACTTGTCTTTATGGTCAAGTTAGACCTTGCCTTTTATGTATATTCCTTCATTATCTGCTATGTCTTTTTGCCAACTTTTATGGGATCAATAATTCTTACAAGCTGTTGTATTCCTTCAAGTAGAATGCCTTCTACCACTATGATGTTCTTTTTTCAGTGAATTAATGAATTTTCTTTGCTCTTGTATGAAAGAGTAAATGTAAAATCAGTGAACGATGTGTCTGGTATGCTTTAAAGAAAATCATGTTATCCTTCCTCCCTGTTCAGTACCTGAGAAATATCATACATTGTGCATCTGCTATGTGTCTGTTAATGTTTAGGCAGAATTTTTAGATTTTAATGCATTTAGAATTATGTAATACATAAAAAGTGAAATACTTTTTAGTGTCATAAGCTTTTATCTTGTTCAGTTCCTGGAGAGAATCACATTAGTATGCATTGTAGCATAACTGACACAGACCTGTGTAAGTTGACTGTTCTCTTGACTTCATGCTTTTGAATTTTTCTTGTGCAGCCAGACTGCACTGCAGCTGAGCGAGCCATGGCAAGACTTGCAACACACCCCACCTTAAAGCCCAGATTTGTTGAACTTAAAGGTATGATATGTTCTGTTGAATTTTTTATTATATCTGCAGCTTACTGGTGTGTTACCTTGTTCATATATATTTCTGACGTGAACAAAAGTTAAAAACCCACAAAAACTAAAAGCTTCTCTAATTAGTAATTAGCCTAACTAGCTGCAGTGAACCAAGCCACAAACTTTGAACCATTTATGTGGCTTGAAATTTATATGGCTTTATATATGACAGTATACAATATGACATTTATTTAATACAAGGTGTTGAACAAACAGAGCTTATAATGGGAATTCTAAAAATCAAAATTATGTAATGGAGTGTTTCTATGTATCATTACAGCTGGGTTTTCAAAGGCACCTTAAGGGTTTTGCAAATCACTTTCTTCATCTTCCCTGAAAACTGTGCTCAGGATCCTTAGAGTATCTTTCCTGGTTATTTAGAATTTCTCTTTTCTCTTGAAACTGGAATTTTCCACCTAAAATTAATGTTAAAAAGATCGAGTCCTAGTAGTAATGTCACAAAGTTACTTCATTAATAACAGAGCATATCAAATACCCATTGAATCATAGATGAACAAATTAATACTAGTTTGCAGTTTTATACACAAAGTAGTGTTCTAAGTGAACATGATTATCAGCTGCAAATTATTTTTTGAAAAGGAAGTTCACAGTTTAAGCCAAGTTTCATAGTGTATTTAATTGATAATATTTTTCATTATTTACCTTCACTTTTGTTGATACTGTATTCTAATACAGTTGATTCTATATCTGTCCCATGTGTTTGGTAAATAATTCATAAGGGCATTCAAAATATGCTCAATACAACACATAAAAGTTGCAAAAATGTTCTATTATGTAAAAATAACTTACAGAAATTCATTTGTACCTGCAACAAAATATTTTTCTGCCCCTTGTACAGCTGCTGTTAAAGCTTTTAAGGATGCAAGAAAGAACCCAGACAAAGCCACTCCTGTGAAAAAGGATCAGTCAGAAGAGCCTAAATCAGTACAACATTCCAATAGCAACTTGGATGATCAAGCTTCTAAGCGGCCTCAAAAACAGCAAGGATGTGAACATAAAATAAAATCAGACATGAAAATAGAAACTGGCAAGATTGAAGAGCTCTGTGGGAGTGAATCTGAGCAAAAAACTGTGGAAATGGAGAGAGCATGTCCTCCAGAAGAACCTTCATTTCAGGCAGTAGAAATGCAAACAGTTAGTCAAAACAAAACAGGAAAGGAACTTGACTATCAAAAAAGGAAAGAAAATATGAGTATGAACAAATTAAATGCAATAAAAGAAATAATTGATGATAGTGACCAAGAGCCTCTCAATGAAAAGGAATACTTTGATGATAGTACTGAGGAGAGGTTTTACAATGAGTCATCAGATTCTGACAGTGACAGCAATGATGATTTCTTCATTGGCAAAGTAAAAAAAAAGAAAAAAGTAGCAGCAGTTAATAATTTTTCTTCAACAAAAGGAAAGGGTAATGTTCAGAAAAATGTTATAATGACAGAAAAGAGCACAGTGTCTGGGAGAGCACAAAATTTGATGATGGATGAGAGAAAGCCACTTGCAAAAGCAAGCCAGCTGGAGTCAGTGTTCTGCAGTTCTTTGTCTACCACCAACCAGAAATCTCAGAACAGAAGGTAAACCTTTTCCCTATGTTATGTTCTCCATTCCCTCTCTCCTTCACAGTAATAAAAATTGTTGTGATTTCTAATAGTCCTTACTATAAAAAGAGGATTTCAGCCCATTAAACCTTAAAGCATTTTCAAAGAAACTACTCACTAGTCTTCTTAAGCTTCCTTGACAATACATATTTTTTATATTCACAGTAGCACTGATTTATGCATAGGATTCCTAACCATATCTACACCCAAATTCAATCACTTCAGAATACTTCTCTTTCTGCTTCTTTATTAGCATGGGTGGAGCCGTATTGGAGAAGCTTGCATATTATGTTTGAAAAGCTGTTGCATGAGTGTTTTGTTGATGATGATTCTTTATTCACAGGTCTTTGTAATCTTACAATTCTACTGAAAAATCTTAATTTCTCTTTTTGTTTTTAGAAATACTAAAGACCAGCCTCTCAAAAATGAAAGAACAGGTATGTATTACTTAACCTAGTAAAAATAGAAAAGTAAAAACCATTTTGAAATTTTGTTGCCTCTGCAGTCTATTCATGATCAGCTTTCATTTCAGTCTGTGGATATTGTTGGCTATTTCTATTTTCTCATATTAGAAATACTTCAACATGTTTACACTAGAAAATGCTTTTCTGTCTTTCAAGCAGTTAGTGTTACTTGTGCACAGGTAAAAGTACCAGATTGTTATATGTAATTAGTACCTTATCTCATAAATAATTTCTTCAATAGCTCCTGAATATGAAATATTTTATTCCATTTATATTCTATAGTACCGTTTTGGAGTTCATTGGATTGAGGATATAATTCCAGTCATACTGAGTTATATTGTGTAACAGTCATTGGTTTAATGAAGAAAAAAGTTTAGACTGTGCTGAATGTTTGTCTACACAAATTTTAAGTGTAGTCAGTATTAATAAATCTTAACTATGGGCAGTCTACCAAGTGGCAATTTACCAGGCTGCAAGATGAAGAAATCTTGCTGTGAATATTCAGATGAGTGTTCCCCATGGCTCATTATGGAATTTTTGAAAATATCTGCAATCCCAAGGTAGTTGGCATACTATTATGAAGGTTCATGATGTAGTTAATGTTTTGGTTTGTACTTCTACAGGTTTTCTTAAAAATGAAACAAAGCTCAAGAAGAAACCATTTGCAAAAGCCTCAGGGGGTACTAAATGCAACAATAAGAAGGCACATTTGGAGCAACCTCTTCATCCTTCATGGGAAGCAAGCAGGAGACGCAGAGAGCAAATGTCTCAAATTACAGCATTCCAGGGGAAAAAGATTAAATTTGAAGATTAGACTATATGTAAATAGAGGTTAAAAAAAGCTTTTTTGCAACTGTTGTTTGAACATCTTTGTTGTATTGTCCATATCCTTTGCAACCTACAAAATTTGCAACTATTATTTACATCTTAGGATATAAAGATTGTTTCGTTCATTTTCTGTGCTGTCTATTGATTAATGTAATAGCCAATTGGTGTAGGTTCATAAGTCCCATTATGTAGTGCCACCATTTGTGAAATATACCCTAACGTGAATAAAGAATTTTCAGGAACATAGTTGGTGCCCTGCAGTAATAGCACAGATTCTTTGGCAGGGGGGTTTGGAAGGGGTTTTTTGTATGTAAAAAAATGTACTTTGTATGAGAATTTGGTTGTCAAAAGAAAGGTTATGTATTGTCACATCTCAACTGAGACAAAGTAAAAGATTCTTAAACTTGATGAAACTTCATAAATTCATCAGTGTATTGGGTAGCCAGAAAAGTCAATCAGTTGTAAGCATAATATGTAAATTTCTGGAGAGAATAAAATATTATGCTTTTAAATTGTGATCTCTGTCCTCTGATTATACTGCAAATTTGAAGAAATGTAAAGGTGTCTTTAATACTTTGTTCTGGTAGATATGAGTGGATTCTTCAACATGCGTGGCTTGCACTTTCTGAAAGAACGTGAGAATCAGAAAAAACTTTGAATACTAAGAAACATTTGACTTTTAAGTGGCAGTCTGACATTGGGAGTTCATCTGATTGGGATATGACACAAACGTTAAGTTCTTGAAGACTAAACCTTCAGGTTGGTCTGTTCTGTATTAACATTTAGGCATGGTTTGCCCCACTTAGGCTTTCTTTTCTATATACTGGACAAATATCAGTGTATGTAATACTGTCTTTAATGGCATTGTCTCCCAGAGAAATGAGAAATTCAAACAACCTTCTATTTCAAAGTGCTTTTGTTACTTTTATTATACTGTACCATATGGAACAATATTTAAGACCAAAACCTTCAAAATAAGCACAGAAACGTGTTTACTTGTGGTTTTATAGGGTTATATTTCACAGAAGAAGCTGTGTATTTACCTGCTTTCTACAGACTTCAAGATTTTCAGATGCAAATGTTAATCCCTAAAGTTTTAAATGAATAAATAAATCCTCGATGAATGTCACACCAAACAAAGGTTTGGTATGTGACTTCTCTGCTTCCAGTGTAAGGCAAGAGAAATGCCTTTTGGTAGATGTCATCAGCTGTAACAGTTTTTCATGGACAACTTAGCTTTCTTTTAGAAGATGAATACCTTATTTAAGGATCAAAAACTTAAAGATTGTAAATAGTGTGAAAAAAATCAAGACTCTAAGGAGCCAATGTTCTAAAGTGCTTTTTTGCATGTGTTTAAAACATCTAGGAGCTATTTGAGCAAGTTTCCTGCTGCATTATTACAGCTGTATTTTGTGGCCATAGAATTCTCCCTGAAGGAAGCCTGACTTATCAAAACATCCCTTTTTTATTTTTTCTTCAGAAATACTTTTGAGCTCTTACTTTAAAGAAAAGAAAAAACACTGAACGTGAATGAGAGAAGAGAGATTAAGATAGTGGCATTACTTCATATTTTAATGGGTTACTGCTACTTTCTGCTGGTGCTTAGTGACTCACCTGGATCACAGCCTTAATACATTATACAAGTGAGTAGTGATGGTGAAGACTTGATAATACCTGTTATGTGTAACTGGGCAATTTATTTGTGAACTGATAAACCCACCCAGTGAGCTTGCCTGGAGGTTGCTGATAAGGTTTAGAATGTTTTCATTATAACAACAAGTTCAGCATATATGATTTTAACATAATTCCTGTCTGTAGCACCGTGTAGACAGAGACCTCTCACAAAGTACTAGCAATTTATTTTTATGGTGACATGGGAAGTTATTTCTTTCTGGGATGATTAGATTTTAAAATGGTGAGGACCATGCTTTTAAGTTCAGTACCATACCATAGAAGAAATGTCTTTAGCCAGGTACATAGCATAGAGTCAGATACTACTAGGTTGCTTCAGGTGCACAATTTTTTCACTTCAGGCTCACCAACAAAAGAATCTCAGATTTTTCAGTATCTTTTAAGACAGTTATCACTAGTTTAAATGTGATTTTATATTATTATTATTATTATAGCAAATGGGCCTATTACTGATGGGACCATTTTGTGGATTTCCAAACAGGCATAAATATATCTTTAATCAATTTTTATGGAATTACTAGATCAGAAAAAATGAGGCTTGAATGAAAATTCAGTTACAGCAATTCTTTCTTGAGTGAAAGTGTTGAGCTGCTTTGTGAATGTAGACTAATGGTAGATCATTCTGTGATTACTAGGCAGTAGTTCTGATGTAAAAATGAGATAGCAAAATGGGGTAGAAGGTATTTGGGAAATGGGAGATGTTTTCAATAGATACGAACATATTTTCTGCAATTATCATACGGAATTTTTACTGCATTTTTGTACTTGCACAGATTCTGATCCACTCCAGGCTCTGTGGTCTAGGAATAGCACATGGAGAAATTCTCTATTTAAAGCTCTTAGCTCTAATAAGTAGTAGGATAGGAAATACTTTTTACACAGAGAAACATTACACAAAGTGGCTTATATCTGAAATAAATCTACATTTATTGTATGAATTTTAAAAGATATTACATTGATTTTGTTTCCATTTACATGAAGCCAAGAGTGCCGGTTAGTTGATATTTAAATGTTTTATGACTTCTTATTAGAACAAGTCTCAAAGTTTTTTAACCATGCTCTTCTCTAGTAGTCCCTCAGTGAGGGGACAGGAGATGCCTCACAACTCAGACTGTTTTCTCAGCTTAGTATGCAGATTGAAGAGGCAGCAGGACACTGGCTTGTACTCAGAGGATGTAAATAACAGGATAAAATGTGTTTGGAGTAACTGCATGTTTAATCTGTTAGTCAGTTTTCTAGAGAACATAGACTTCCTATCATGTGCTGCTCAAATGTTCTTTCTGTGAAAGCAGTTTTTGGAGCAGAAATTCTGAAAGTGCTTTTTAAGTTCCTGCTTTTACCAAGACAGATATTCTAAGGGAATTGTGTCCAGATGAACCATATGCCTCCTCCTGTTAAGCCTTGACATGTTAATCTTCTGTGTAGTATGAGGGGTAATTTATCATGCCTTGAAATTTTTTTTCTCATTTCTACCTTCTTGTGACATTTTTTCTGAGACCACATCAGCAAGACAATTTTCTTCATTTTCATGTGGACATAACAACCTTAACTGAAGCTTTCTCTTCTCTTGAGAGATGGATCTGGGCCATGCAGTAAGTGTAATACTTCGACAAGTAGAACGCTTGAAACATTTTATTCAAGTCATTTTCACATAAACTTGCAACCATAATACGGGCATGTAACACAAGAATATGAAAGTGCAATGAAGAATACAAAGCTAGTGCCTGAATATTATAAATTAGAGCTCTTCAGATAAAGATGCAAAGTTACTGAAATTAAGACTTTTTCAAGAAAAGTGAAGGAAATAATGAAAATTCTTCAAGAAAGTTGCAAAAACAAGTGGCATTTCACTGTATCTGTAGCATTTAGTTGCATAATAAAAACCTCCCAATTACATACTCTTTGGTTTTAATTCAAGTTAAAATCTTTCAGCACCTTTTAAGATTTGGAGAAAATGAAAATGCCCTTTTGGCATTTTGTGAGACACAGGATAAACCACCTTTCAATGTCTCATTTATGAAAACCACCGTGCTGGTTTTGAATGAGCACACTGCAAACAATACATGAATGACAATAGGAAGGTACATTTGATATATGCATTCATTCTGGAGCAGAGAAAAAACAAGCAGACTTTTCCTAACACAAAAACGTCATCTACTCAATATTTTGGTTCCATTGGTGACCAGTCTGTCATTTTTGTTACACTTTTGTCTAGAAATATGCAAATATCAAATGTATTTCAGGATTTAAAAAAAATATATAACAAAGCCTTCCTTTAATGAGCCTGATATACATTATGTTCCTTATGTGCAATTCTTAAGTAAATATTTGAAATGTGGGAAGTTATTGTTTCACACATATTTATACATTCTGGCTTTTCAGAAGAAATTTGAGACTGCATGACAGCAAATTCATAGTAGAAATCTCACAAAATTTAAATCTGGTTTTGCTCAAACTGCGACCAATGTCAATATGCTTTTCAAAGATAAGGGAATAAGCCCGATGTCTGGTAAAATGAAATCCAAATATAATTTGCTGTAAAAATAAAGGCTTTTACCAAAACATTTTTTAAAAATGTTTTTGAACAAAAATGCACGTGATCTCAGAAATATTCCAGTATGCAAAAAGTAAGGTGTCAAATCTGCAGAGCCCAGATACCAAAAATACTGGTTGGCGCTCCCCTATTTAGAACTACTTCTACACATGCTATATAATAAACTCTTCTACTGCATTGTGATTTACTATAGTTAGACAGGGTTAAAGTCACATTCCTTCATTTTTTTTAATCCTAAAATCCCTTGGTTTTCTGTTCATGTCTTAGGCAATTTTTATGCTATTGTACATCAATGTCATGTTGCTTAATACACATTTCAAAACAAATACAATATTTTGCTACGAAAAAAAAAGCTACATTTTCGTAGCTCCAATATCCCCAATATTCAAAGTTACAGCATTCAACACCTTTCCAAACGAGGCCATTCCCACTTGTTCCACCTACACAGATGCTTAAGGCCCTCTGGCTCCTTGCTGACTTCAGTGGAGTTCTGCAAGTAGTTTGGGCACAGACGTGTGAGCAGGTGAGTGTGTCATGAGTGAGGGGTACCCCCCTTCCTGCAGCTGCTCCGTCTCCTGTTCATGCTCTCATATCCCACATTCAGCATCAGGCATGAGGTACGAGCACATCACCTCTTCTCAGGAAGCAGCCCGTGCCCACAACCTGGCTTCCATTCAGTAGCTTTTGTGTCCATTGCCCAAGCTGCTCTCAGGACTTTGACCCCAATTTTGACCTAAGCAGTAGAAAGGTGAATGCGCTTGCATCCCTTAACACCTCTTCAAAACTCTTTGGGCTGAGATTTCAGAAGCCTAGACTTTAAACAGGCTGTTGTTTTTGCAGACATATGTAACAAATGGTTTTCTCATAAATCAAGTTTCCAAATTTTACTTCTGTTTGTTGCCCATACTGGTTACAGGCTGCTAAAATGGATCTTTGCAGCAAACAGAAAGGGACCTGCATAAATCATACAGTATAAATCATATTATTCCTCACCCTCTCCCACTGGTGGTTAGTAATCACCAGGTTGCTGGAACTCAGGTTCTTTTTAAGTTCTAATTGTGCAAATTTGTAACCAAGTTATGATTAAGGTGGAAATAAATAAATATACTAAAGAACAGCTGATCCTTGAAGGATATTATGGTAATTCGTCAAACTTCCAAATCCATAAGGTTCTAATGCATAAAATATTTCCAAATACTGCCTGAAGTATTCTCAATAGTGATAATAAAACCTCTCCATACTTCTCAGATTTTTTCATTTTTAACTATTGAATAGCACATTATTTTCCTTTTTTTCCTAATTTATTAAGCTTCCAATATTTCATTACGTGTTTTGAACTGCTGATGAAATTTAATGAATACCAATCAATATTTCTAGGTCCCATTGTTCCAAAAGTAGATTCTTCATTTTACATGATCAGAAATCTTCGGAAAAAAATGCCAGATCCCCTTGTGATATGTCATTTCACAGTTTAAAACAAAAATCACAGCTACTGTACTTTACAGCAGGGTGCACTGCAAAAGCAAAATAATTTGGGGATGGGAGGAGTAGTATACCCAGCACCAGTTAAGCAGTTCAGCAAAAGCATTAATTTGGGCTGGAAGATCTTCCCCTTAACAATGATGCCTTTGGTTCCTGAACAGCCTAAAGTAGGATGTTAAATACACTGACTTTTGTCCTTCCTCTCTATATAGTATATTTTCAGCTTTGTTATTTTGAATACTGAGATGTACATTTTAAAGTCAACTACAGTACTTAAGGGGGAAGCAGGTAGTAGGTTTACTTCACACTAAAAATAGTTTGTAAGAGATCCTGACCTACTTCTGTTTGTGGTGCCACCTGAGTTGATTGCCTGTATTATTTTGATGGTTAACCTGGTCAAGTTGGATGTTTTTCACAGATGACCACATCAGGGACTCTTCTTCATCTCCAAGAGCCCATCTCTTGACAGGTATTTTTTATCCACAATAAGTTTGCAGAGGTTTTTTAGAAGTCCCACCCTGAGAAATTTCATGAACATATAAAGGTGGGTAAGATTTTTAATTAATTTTCACAGATGAAAGGTGTATTTCAAAGCCCCATCTGTTTTTTACTTAAGAAAATGGAAAAACTTCTAATGTATTAAAAATGTAAACATAACTTTTCTTGCAGGGGTATAACTGATATATATAATATATATGTATTTCTCTGCTATATGTTAATATTCCTTGAAAACTGAACATACTTCTCTCTTTCATATCAATGTGTCCTAGCAAGGATTTTTAATGGTACTATATCATTACTCTTAATCTGTTTTTCATTATGGTATTTTCTGAGATAGCTGACATTAGTACTTTCTCTTGAGTTTTATTTAATTAATTTTGCATACATTTTTTTAACCTTCCAAAATACGTTCAACTCATTCACCAGTAATATTCCCACTGAAGTCTGTTATCACGTAACCTCCAAATTTGGAGGAGCTAAGAAATGGTCCCATGTTTTTATGAATTAGTTAGATTATCAAAATTTAAAATATCTCTACATGAAGCACCAGTTTCACACATTTCAATAGCAATACAAGTAATGCCAATTTAGATTATTTAAATCCAGTTAAGTTTTAGTTGAGAAACAGAAGTGCTTCAAAGTCACTTAAGGTGTGTGGGTCTATGTTCTTTAGTTTTGTTTCTATAGTGTTTGCATCCTAGTGAAGTTTGTATAATGATACTTCAGTTCAAAACATTTGGCACCATCTCATCCATTTCTTCCATCTTTCTCAGTATCTGTTGAAAGAGGAGAAATAATTTTATGCAGGTGAGCAGGCATGCACAGAAAGAGGAACTGCTACATACCTACTTGTCATCTTGAAAGCACAGGTCAGCCAACAGTAACAGACATTTTGTTTCCTAGCCCCGCATGAATATGTACCTGAGAGGGATATAAAGTATGGTGTACATATATACATGTATATGTGGGGCATTAGCCTGGAGGTAAGAGAAGGCTGAGGGGAGATCTCATCAATCTCTACACCCTGAAGAGGCGGCTCTAGTGAGGTGTAGGTTGGTCTCTTCTCCCACTTAACCAGTGAGACAGGATGAGAGGAAATGGCCTCAAGGGATAGTTTAGATGGGATATCAGGGGAAACTTTTTCACATAAAGGATTGTAAAGCATTAGAGCAGAATACCCAAGGAAAGTCGGGTGGGATTGCTATCTCTGAAAGGGTTCAGGAGCTGTAGGAATATGGCACTAGAGAACATGGTTTAATGGTGAGCATGGTCGTGATCCACGGTTGATGGCTGGTCTCCATGATCTAAAAGGTCATTTCCAACTTTTTCCAACCTATTATTCTGTGTACTCAGTAACATTTTCAGAGGTAGGATGGGGAGACTAGAAGTTAAAAGCATGAAACATAAGTTTGCCCCACTTAGCTACTACTGATTTCCTAATGCAAAGTGAGGAATGAATATTTTACAGGCTAATTAAGCAAGTCACATTAATTCAGTCATTAATTTCACTGATACTGTTACAAAAGACTACACTGGCCATCTCCTTGACTTTTCATTTACTGCTCTGGGATTTGTTTCACATGATCTCTTCTACAATGTTAATACTCACTCCTTATAGAATCTAATTGAAGTCTCTTGGTAAGTATTTCACATGAGCAACTTACACAGTGTTCTGAGAACTGCTTACCTCTTTGTTACAGAAGACTGCTTTCTCTGTGTGTGTTTCACAGATACTAAGGTACAGTAGATCTACCATGAGGACATTTATTAAATGAATTTGCCTTTTTGGAGGAAAAATGTAAAAAAGGCATAATTTTGGCATTGTTTAAACTTTTAAACATCAAAACTGTAAATGGAGGGTGTGTGAAAGAACTGTTTCAAGGAGGGTGGCTGCTGTATAGCAGCAGCAGCAAAGTAACACACACATGTGGGATTTTGCAGAATGTCTTAAAGAGCACTGCAGCTGCTCAGTTGTATGTAGGTGATGTAAAAGGGTACTGAATGATCCTTGAAAAGTCCTAGTGCAAGTACAAAGAGGGTGTGTGAGCCAGAGGTCATTATCTAGCAGACCAGACAGGAGCAGCAGTTTTGGAAAATGTTACATATTCCAACGGCACAAGTGCGAGAGGGAAATTCCCACAGATTTTAAAATTCCCAAAACCCACAAAACAAAATGCTAATAGTGAGGCACAGTGACAGGAAAGCCACCAGTGGGGAGGCACTTACGGTGAAATTGTGCAGCCAGAGGCATAGGCGTGGTGGCCCGTGTAGCGGATGTCACAGCGGACTATGTTGTTGGAGTAATCGGATTCAGGCACCAGGTAGCTGGGATTTACACTCACCTGGAGGGGAGAAAGCACAGTGCTGTCCACTGCCATGTTTCAGATGGTAACTTACATGCCAAAGGATGTATGCAAATGATTTGCTTCTTTAAATAGGAAAAAAACCCTCCCACAAAACCCCAAATCTCACCATTCCCCATACACTTACCTTCAGAATATAATTTCCAGGTTTTACATCAGTAATATCAATCCACTGGCAATCTATGTCAGCATTGTAAGTGTCGTAGCAGCCAGGGCTCAGACCCTTAAAAATGAATTTAATACGAATGTAAAAAACCCATTAATCTGTAGAAACAGTGACATTCTAGACATTAGGGACACTCAGAGTGAAGTTCACCTAACTATCACAGTTCACTTAGAAAGTTTACTTAGAAAATGAGTCTTATTTTTAATTGTGTATTTTATTTGTATGTGTAAACCAGAACGCCTAAGTCTCATGTACCACTTTTATAGACTGCCCTTTAGTACTACTGGATAAAAAACTTTAATAGTGACAAACACCTATAATACTGACAATTGTTCATCTGTGAGGTATCTGTATTTTCTTATAATCAGTTGTTACAGTACTCCTTTTATGAAAAAAGCTGTTATTATTTCCTGTTCTTTACATAAGATCAGAATACAATAAAAACTGACCAAAGACTGAAGGTAACTATCTGTAAATGTTGAGTGAATATCTTCTGAGGTCATGAGTACAGACTTGATCACCATTTTGGAACCTCTCTCTACCCTTAGGAATGATGCAACTTTTTGCTATGGATGTACTCTGTGCAAGTGCCATCTTTGAATAGTAGGGTTAAGAGCCATTTTCACATTGAGCTTTGCATGGAAATGGTGTCTGTTCAGGCAAACAGTGACACAAGAATCTGAAGGAACTGAAAATGTAGCCTTTATTCTCAATGCATCTTTCTGAAAAATTCTTTGTTGGTAGGAACATTAGTAAGAATCCCCACATATGAATGTATTGGTGTTTCAAATCTAGTGTCTTTAGCTGTGGCCAATACAGTTTGCTCTAGGCAGAACTGATCCGTTCTGGCAACATACAGAGTGCAGAAAACCCAACTCCTGCAGGAATTCCCTCTTGACCCAGCTGGTGATCAACTCAGACTCTCGCATATTTGTGCCAAGTCTGAGGCTGGAAGAAAGTTTTACAGTCCAATTACAAACCCCTGGAATATGGGCTTAAAGTGAAAATGCTGACACGGCCATGATTCTAGTGACACAAATACTCCAGCTGTAAAATATATATGTTGCTTAGTTAGATGTCATAGTCTATAGAAATAGAAAAGGTATTTATAAAACCTCTTCAAAGCCTCTGTGTATTGCAGATCATTCATTATAGTTAAAATTCAAATGTGGACACGTCAGCCAGTGAAACATAGCTGTCATTTCTCTTTGGCAGAATAACTACCTTCTAGATTAAGAGCTGCAGAATAAGGGATACATGTTTATGTGTACATATGGCCACACTAAGATAAACCACAGATCCATCAAAGCTCAGTGTCATGTCTCTGACAGTGGTCAGCGGTATATGCTTAACTAGAAAAGAACGTAAGAAATGGGATGTGTAGTGTCAGGCAAATTCCTTCCACCAGGGATTTAACTGTATTTAAAGCATGGGGTGCCTTCAGATTTTTGTGTTTAATAACATCCATTACTTTGTCTGAATTCTTCTTGAGCCCATGGAGACTTTTGATCTCTGCAACATCCAATGGCAAGGAATTTAATACCCAACATATGTGTCCAAAGAGCACTCCTCTCTGTTTTAAAGCCATTGCCTGATGGGTCTTAAGTTCATATATTGTCAGAACCATCAACAATTGTCAGTAAATATCAATAATTTCCTCTTTCAATCCACAACCCATCAAGTTTTGGTCTTACTTGTGGTTTTCTAAATGGAATAGTCTATGAAATCACTTAGCCACCCTACACTGCTGATTAACCTTGTTCTGCTGGGGTTGGCTGGTTAGGATTTTGTAAGCTTTTCTTCAGCAGTTCTGAGAGGTGGTGATGCAATATTCAAGAGAGGAGTCTTGCATGGATTTGTCTATCATAATGGTATGTTCCATTTTCCATGTTCCTCTAATAAGCCCTGGCACCTGGCTTTACGTTTGTGCACAATGCATCATAATATCCACACAGCTGCCATTCTCTTCAACAGCCTCCTGCTGTACAGGCACAGAACAATACTCTGAGATTTCTGTGCCAGACTGCCAGCCAGCAGCTGCAGGTGTTCAGGAAATCCAGCATCTTACAGCTTTAGACTCCAAAAGGGAGAAAATACCACCTATGAACTCTGGGACCAGCTGAGGAGATTGGTTCGCGGGGATGAACATTGGGAACAGCTTCTTTGCGGGCTATCTTGACTGCCCTCTAGCAAGCCTGGCCAGTCCTACTGCCATGAGAACTTGTGGTGTGTTTTAATATAGTTCAGTTAGCAGTGGTGCTGCACTAGTCAATGTCTTTAATAAGAAACCTTTTAAGAAACGCACAGTTAACAACACCACATGAGTGAATTACCAGTCTGCAGGTCAGTATCTGGTCTCTATAATGTGGAATTCCAGAAGATAGTTGGGGCATCAGATAATTTAGGGAATCAGGTGATTGGCAGAAAAATTATCCAAATACAAACTAGGAAGCGGAAAAACACTTGGTTGTCTCCAAAGGAGCTCCTACCTGTGTGTGTGCTGTACATGCATACCGTCTGTAATATCCATAATCACAGGAAGTATCTTCAAGGCAGAAACTTGCTTTGTGTCCTTCAGCAACTTTTCTGTGTGAGCTTGCATCCAACAAGTCGTAGTGGCTGAATTCATCCATGCTATGATAATGTCTGTTAAACCATAGATACATTATTGGAGATGGATCAGATCCTATCAATAACATTTTCACATATTCCTATTTGATCTACATCCTGTTAAATCTGGACAAATTTTATTTACTACCGAAAACTTGTGTGTTAGTATACTTTCCTACTAATGACCACTCAATTATTTTCATTACTCTAATTTTCAAATGCTACATGTCCTCATCTAAAAATAAATAATAGGTTTTAATTTGTTATGGGAAAGATTTTATAGCAGCACTGTTTTTTCAAATTTTCTGTTTCACCAATAACAATAGCAAGTATTAAGTAGTTCATATTTGAATATCTTATAAGTGCCTTTAAGCAGAGTTTTGCTATGAATGCTTATTTTACATACTATAAATTCCATGGAAATTTGCTACTTGCTAGCAAAACCCCAACAATTTGGTTTCACATTTCTGTGGCCCTCAGACAATGTAACACTTTCGTAACATTGGTGAAGATAAAATCTGTGTAAAGAAATCAGCTTCTGTGTACTGGCAATGCAGATTTCATTCAAAACCGACTAATTTTACAGTCTATACTTAATGCTGTCTCTGTTTCAAAAATGTGTATCCTTCTGATTTGGGCAAAGTGATGCATTTTTCTTGCTTTCACACTAAGTGACTTCTAGCTCTTAGTGTGGAGTTTTAACACCTCATATTGTTGCAATTTCATTCTTTCCAAATGTGTGGGAAAATAAACTTGCATTTTCCACCTGCACTGTGTCTTTGCAGCATTTGGCCACTGTTACTTTTGAATGCTTTCAGCTCAAGAGTTATACGAAAAAGGCCTCATTAAACAAAATTCAAATGTATTGGTAAAACAAAGCAGCACAGGAGTCTCACAAGCAGGCACATCCAGAACACTAAAACCAGTCCACAGATGATGATGACTAACAAACACTGAGGTCTGATGGCTAGCCAAAGTAATTGGCAGTTAGAGTTCATTTCCAAAGGAGTTTACTTCACTGTTATGGAAATGATCACGAGAGATGTATTTTTTTGTAGCCAGTGTATTTTCTGTCCAAGAACTGAATCAACATCAGAGACACTTTGCATCTGGACAGTGATAGCTGGGCTATCGTGCCACAGTAAGAAAGTGTTTTTCTACAAATGGAAAACTTCACCTGCTATCTACCCATTTAATCCATTTATCAAGTTTGTAAACACTACAGTTAGGGGATTTTTGTTGTTGGTTTGGGGGATATTTTGTATTGAAGATCTTTTTTCAGGGGTAGAGGTTAATTAAAGTATTTATGGAGGCTTTTTTATTAGGTTTGATTTAGTTTTAGCTTTTCGATGCTTGCAAGATTATAAACTGGTAATATGAGTCTTTTAATGATACTGATTGATAATGAGTTTTAATGATACTGATTTTTCATTCAATGCCTAAAGCCTCTGATTCTACAGAGAAATATTCTACTGGCTCAGAGACCTTCAGATCAAGCCCACATTGCATACCATTTAAAAAAAAAGATTAAGTTATCATTTATGTACCTGTAGCAGCAGAGTTGTATTTTAGGCAAGGTGAATGTAAGTATTCTGAATAATTAGTTCTAGTATTTTATAACTACTCCTCCTGAGAAGCAGCAAAAATTGGAACAAACCTGCAAACTCCTGCATATGAGTTTTCTGAAAAGTACAAGTTTGCAGTGTTACCTGCTTCCAAAATGTTGAAAATGTTCTACTACATTTCCCTTGCTGTGTTTCCAGCAAATATACTATTTATAGAGCAATGCTGCTATGTCAAAATGTCATCATATACATACAGAATATTATTGATAATGGGATCAGTCAACTCAGTAGCTTTCATTTTCCAAATTGATCAGACCATTCTAATTCATTAAATTCAGCTCAAGAAGTATGGTTTACTGTGTTATTATAGGGAGTATGCTAATAAATGTACATTTTAGGGTTTCTATTTATTTTAACATGGTTGGGACTTTTATGTACTGATTACGCTTAAATGTAAGTGGACTATATGTAAAATAAAAGGAGAAAGTGCCACTGTCAAATCTCATTTCAGACTTGTATTTATATTCATCTACACCCTGTAAGAGCTTCATACATATAGATAAGCTTTGTATCCATCTTCGTTTCATGTGTCTGTATAGAGAGTAATTATCACTACATAATTACAAAGAGTAATTACCACAACATAAAATCAATCAGATAGCAAAAAGCTAAAGTTTCCCCATGGTTTCTCTCTGCTTCACTTTAGTTTTAGACAATGTCGCTTATAAGTGACAATTCGTCAGTGAAAAACATAATTAGAAGATGCCATACTGAGCACTTCACTCACTGGTGACAGCTGTGCCACTCCCACGAATATCGGGGTCTGCTGGGCAGAAAATCTGATGTGCCTTGATTTTTCACTCTTTGGGGGAATCTCAGGAGCACCCGATTGTCATAGTCTCTAACATCTGCTCGATAAGCTGAACTGTGAGTCAAAGAAAAAACAGGAAAAAGTCATAAGTGTATTCAAGAAATACTTTGAAAAATGCTTTATATTGTCTCAGAAGTAACTGATAGCAGAGATCTTTTCAGGCCTCACTAGCCCCATGCATTGGAGAATCACACAGGAATTCCATATGGTGTGGAAATGCCTGGTGTCAGACCAAGACCTAAGTAAGATTCAGATCTGGTTTTAATTTTATAAACGGAAGTTTGACCACTGACTGACTCTGTTTATGAAGAAGATCACTGCTGAGCTGTAAAATTACTCTGGTACCAAAACCCATAATTTTATTAGTTGCTGGTAAGCAAAATAACTCCTCATATATGCAAGATCATGCAACAGATGTTTGATTCCATGGCAAAAAAACTCTAATATGTATATGAATCGGGCTTTGTTTTCCTATTCTGCATAGCTATTAGCTACACTCTTTCAAATACTAGAATATTTTAATCAACTCATAGCCAGCAAGAACACTTCAAGGAGTCTTCACTGTGAAGCTAGAAAAAAAAATACTGCTTATTATGATGTGTTTTATTTTTTCTGCAAGTGAAGAGCAAGCATGACCCTGAAACAGTCTGACAAATTAATGATGCTGGTAAATAAATCAATGTGTTTTGCATGATAAGGTATCAAACAAGTTAAAATGGTTAAAAACAGCCATGTTGATTTCTTTCCAAACAAAACAGGAAAAATCCCTCTTTGCCAACTGGACAAGACCTAACTGCATAACAAAGTTGTTATTTCAACCCCTTAAGAGACTCTGAAACACTTTTCAGAGGGATTTCAGTTTTAGGGAACATTAAAGGCATAGACCCAGAAACAATTAGCTTGTTATAATCTTAATAGTAAATTGTGCTGATTAAGAATAGGGGTTTTTTTGTTTGGTTTGGGCTGAGTTTTTTGTTGTTGTTGGGTTTAGGGGTTTTGGTTTGGGTTTTTTGTTGTTGTTGTTGTTGTTTTGTTTTTGTTTGTTTGGTTTTGTCTGGTTTTTTTAAATGATGCAACATATGATCTTGTGGGAGTAGAGGAGGGAAATGAAAATCAAGAGATTGAAGTGGTTTTCTAGGTGCCTCCATTCCACAAAATTCAGAAATGTTCAAGTGAGCCCGACAACAGAAACCTGTAACACAACTTTTCACAGCATGTAGGTTCTTCAGGAGATCTGCAGCTTGTCTCTCTAATATGGCAACTTTCTGATGTGCATAACTCTACCATCTACCACAAATCTGGAAGGTTACAGAGGGCTGTGTTTCCTTGAGCCCTCCAGCTTCACCCTTCTCCACTCTTCACCGTGCTCACAGTTGGAAACAGGAGCACAGCGACCCACGGCAAACTGGCAAAACCTTGTGACGATGCCTACCTTGCCAAGCAGTTCTCCTCGGCAGCACATCTCAAGTTATACATGGACATCCTCTGGACATATGTGGACGCCTGGATGTAATAGGGATCCGGGACTAAGTCAGGGAGACCTGCAGTTCATCAAACCAATCACATAACAGCAAGATCAACCCAGGACACGTTTGCAAATATTTGGCTACCATCCCAGTCGTTCGGAGCCGTCGTTTTGCTACGGCCCCCTACTCTCCGTTAACCTCGCATTCCCCTTCGCTCGGG
>VWZU01012295.1:185731-218451 GCA_013397095.1 Sterrhoptilus dennistouni | reverse complement strand
CTCCAGCGACCAAATAGGCCCCCCTGCTTTTCAGGGGGACTGTGGAGGTGGCTCTCTCCTGCTACATTACAATTTAAAATATTTAAATATTTTAAATATTTTAAAATATTTAAATATTTAAAACAGTAATACACTTATTATACAATAACTAAGGGGTTTAACACTTTAAATTTTCAACATATACTTAGGAGTTTTTTAATTTTTATTTCTCTCACAAAATGCCACCTGTCCTTTATCCAATATTTTGTGCTTCTCTATCTGCATTACAATACCAGTTTCTAGTTACTTTGTTTTGTACACAAAGGGCAGAACTGCTGAATTGCAAATACCTGGACCAGATGAAGTAAATTAATCTCACTTGTCTATCTCTTCAGGCTCTGACAACTTCATGAGGAAAAACAGCTACAGGACCTGAGACAGGTGTTGCTTTTTTCTTTGCATGTGAGGGCTTGAAGACAAAGCCTTCTGTTATCAGTGCATTTTTTTTTGTCAAATCAGAGGTTTACAATGAGATTTTAATAGCAGTGTTTTTTAAACCTAGAGTATTGATGTGTTGCTAACCACATGAGTGGTTTCATGGGATGCAGTTACTTGATTTCTTTCTTGAATGTAGATTTTAAAAGAGCAAAGTGAATATTAAACAAAAAGCCTTTGACTTCTTGAATTTATAATGTGTTCCATCTCTGTATATTTTTTCTAATTTTCCCATTGGTTTTCTGTCTTCCAAGATTTCTATAAAAGCAAGATTTCTAAAAGTGTGTGATAGATAAATATGCAGTTACTGCAAATTCAGTCAGAGATTTGAAAATCCATCAAAGCTTTTTTTCTTTTCTTATATGTCAGCACCTGTTACAAAAGCTTCCCTAGCTATTGTCTATGTAGTATTCATTGCAATGGTATGCAAGTTGTTTGATGATACATACAAAGGAACAGAAATCCAAGACACTCAAAGTAAAGAGCCCATTATCTGTGCATTAACACCTGTGATAGGTGCTAGAGTTAGCTTCATTTAGCAAGGCCAACAGAATTCAGAATAGATTCGACAGTGTATGGATAAACGCCTTATTGCTTTGGGAGTTCAGCCCTGTATTGTCTCCACAAGCTGAGCATGTGCTAAAAGACTGCCCACCATCTCAGACACAAATATCTCCTTTTATTGAAACTCGTGAACACTGAGGAGAGGTTACTGTGAAACATACAAACTGGCTTAACAATTCTATACACAGGCACATCTTTGTTGTGGCAGTGCTTCAAAATGAGTCTTCCCTTCTGCGTATTTTGCACAAAAGCAATAAAACCCATCTAGTAAATCCAAGCTGAGGAAGGCTTGAGAGAATAATTAGTTTTGAATAGAGACATTCACCAGATTAAGATTATTAATATTATGTATGAAGGGAGAGAAATGGACAGCTTTCCAAATCTGTCATTTTCCTTCCATCTTCAACAGGGGATGAATCCCTGTAAATCATTCACGATGAGGAACGTTGCCCAACATAATGTAACAACAGAACTCAGCAGAAATTTTGGAACATGATTTTACTATGCATCTCATCAAAAACTCTCCTAAATACCTGCATGTGACTTTTTTTTTAAATAGCATCTTTGTCTTCATAACCATCCCTGAATTTGCATGGCTATCACAGAGACAGGTAACTTTATTTATGGAACTTCAATACCTGATGGAAAAATGCCAGAGAAAATCCCTGTTTCAAAGCCCAAGGTGAATTTTCATAACTGACATTAGAAAAATTTGGTATTACACTGATGAGGCTAAATTAAAATAGTGATCAGTATTGCCCTTCATAACACAAATGTGAGTGCATGAAAGTGGGACACTGATGATGATAAAGAGCTGGCAGAGGAACTCCTATGTTTAGGATTTTAATTGTCTACTTTGTTTTCACTGGGGAAGACATACATGATGTACGCAGTAAAAAGCAAGCAAACCTCCTGTACCTCTGCATTACAGAGAATGTTTAGAGGTATTGAGGACATTAGAAATAGAGTTTGCAGTTTGCATTCAAAAAGAAATGAGTGTCAAATAGAATTAGTTGAATGGTCCAACTTCTCCACAGTGAGGTCTGCTTGTAGCAGGACACAGGAATCTGACAAAGGTCTTCTGATAAGAGAGGCAGGTTCCAACTTGTGAGTTCATTAGCCAAGCTGCTATAGAAAAACAGTATTGTTTAGGCATCTATCCCTCCTGAATATCTACAGCAGTGTTTTGTTGTACCTGATGTCAAAATGGAAATACTTGATCAGGGGCAGGATGTTTCTAAAATAAATACCTCACATTTTCAACTCAGTCTTGCTTCCTAGCATGGTATTGGCAAGCAAATGTTTGATATTATTAACACATATTCGTTCTATTTTGCTTATCAGACAACTGTGTTCAGAAGGTTTTATGTATAAATGCTATGTAAACCTAAAGATTTTCTGTTTGGATTACATAAACATCTGGTGCATCTTCCTGGATGATCTGTCAAGGCATATGGATGACAGGGAGTTAATTAGAAGCAACCAGCATGGCTTCATCGAGGGCAAAATCCAAAGAGTTGCCATCAACAGCTCAGTGTCCAAATGGTGATTGGTAACATGTCCCTTAAGGGTCCATATTTACACTAGTAGTGCTCAATATCTTTCTTGATGACACAGACAATGGGATTGAAGGTATCTTGAAAAAGTTTTCTGAGTGGTGCAGTTTTCTTTGCTGGAGAGAAGGGGTACAACGTGCTCTTCCAGCCCAGAAAGCTAACTGGATCCTGGGCAATTCTGCTCTTCTGCTCTGTTTTCCTGAGATCCCATCTGGAGTGCTGTTTCTAGCTCTGGGGTCCTCAGCACAAGAAAGACATGGACCTGTTGGAGCAGGTCCAGAAGAGGGACACAAAAATGATCAGAGGGCTGGAGGACGTGCTTTTCAATACAGGCTGAGAGTTGGGGCTCTTCAGCCTAGAGAACTGAAGGCTCCAGCGAAGGCTATCTAGCTGCCTTTTAGTCTATAGAGGTGGCTTGTAATGAAGATGGAGGGAGACTTTTTACTGAAGCCTGTACTGACAGAACACAGAGAGGAATATTTTTAAACGGAAAGCGGGTAGATATAGTTAGATACAAAGGAAGATATTACAGTGTTGGTGGTGACACATGGAAAGAAGCTGCCCAGAGTAGCTGTGAATTCAAGGCCAGATTAGATGGGCTTAGAGCAACCTGGTCTAGTGAAACTGTTCCTGCCCATTTAAGGGCAGTTGGAATTCAATGGTCTTTGCAGGTCCCCTGCAAACCAAACCATTACATGAGTCTGTGAAAATAGACATATTTCCAACCCTGAAGCAAACCACCGTACATTCAACAGTAGAGATAGGCCAGTTTGCCTAAAGTGATGGTCTGGACTGGTGGCTTCTGAGCATTTCTTGGCTTCTGAGCATTTATTTGTTTAGGCATAACTAATTAAAGTATTTTAGGAAGATTGAAATAAGTAGTATCTAATTGAATAAATATTGGGAAAAATTATTTATTTACCTTCCTTATAAGATGAAGAGAACACTAAACCTATTGAGAAATTGTTGTTCAGATTCTCATCCTATCAAGTACAGGATCTTGGTTCTGTTATCTTTCCTCCTTGCTACTCTTGTTTTTTCTAATTGTTATGCCCCTTTCTCTCCAAGGCAGGGAGCATGGCTTCCTATGTGTTATAAATGATTAAGAGCCAATTCAAAATAAAAGAATTTATTTAACAATTTAGTAAGATTGAATTGTAAAGCCACAATAAAAACAACATCGATCGAATGTCGGGTGGACAGGCTGACAGCAACAACGGTGCTATCAGACCGTGCCCACAAATGCTGTTTTTTTGGTGTATAGTTTTATATGGGGTTTTTTTGTCCGGAGGCTACCATTATTGAGAAAGTCCGAATATTCATGTATTTCTTGTATTCCTGGGCTTGGTTTGAAAAGATTTCCTGTAAGTCCCAAAAGTCTTCCTGGACCCCTTCTTTGGGGTGCAGATGAAAATCCGAATTATTCATGTGGTCCTGAGCTTTGGTTTCCTGTGAGTCCAGAGGATCTTCCTGAATTCTTTCTCAGGGTGCAGGGTGCAGTTTGTCCTTCAAGATTGATATCAGGCTCTTTAGTGGATGTAAAGTAGACATTCCTCCTAGATGTATGGGCCATCTCCAGCCAGGCCTTGCTGTTTCTGTTGCGAATGAGTTAGTCCACAGTTGCAAAACGGGTCTGGGAACCTCAGAGATGTTCCTGGTAGTTTTTTTAATAGTCCATACTTTTTAATACAACAATTTTATACACGAATTTATATTCTATATCTATTACAGTATGTGTCAGCACAGTGATGCTCACAGTAGGGCACTGAGTCTGACTATTACTTTTGGCCACTGCTGCAATATAAACTGCAGTTCTGAATACAGAATGCTGCATTGAACAAATGCGACATTTAGAACATGTGAAAACACACATGCAGCTGTATGTGTTATTGAACAGAGTTGACACTCAGCAATTCTGATTCAAATAAAACACCCATGGTGGTTTTCGCTTTGGTCTAAATTTCATCATAATATTTTGTCTCACATACCAATATTATGAACTCTTTTACTATTCTGATTTATAGTAGATCCTTTTTGAAATACATTCCTAATCTAATCCCTATTTTCATCTGCACATAATTATCAGATTTCACTTTAGATATTCTCAGTGATTGGGGAAATTTTTTGAAGTAAAACATTAAGTCATGCAGTTAGATTGAAAAGAATGTTTATAAAAATATGTTGAAGGTATATCAGGGCAATGACTGTAATATTTGCTTTACCAACTAAGAGTAGAAGAAAAGTGTATACTTAGAAACAACTTGTTTGACTTTAATAAGCTGCAATAAAGTTGACGTTAAGTAATTTTTTCCTTCACAGTGGGCAGACACAAGCAGCTCCTATTGAAGGCCATTCTTTGAGGGCAAGCTCAGAACCTGTACGGTAGGCCAAGCTGATTTCACTAGTTGATTTATTTAATCTACTATTTATTAAATCTACTAGTAGATTTATTCTGAGTTGAAGTCTCACACAGTAATTTGTTTGAACTGCTCTTATGTGTGTCATTTCAAGCATTCAACATTTGATATCATGTAGTCAAACAGAAATTTCCATGAAAAGAGGTACTTCATTCAAAAGTGTGTACATTCAGCTGTACACTATAGTGACAGACATAGCTGCTGCCTTTAACTGGGAAAGTGAAGCCCCTTCTCGGTCTCTCCAGCAGACTGTGGAGCTAACTCTCCCTGTGTTATGTCTGGGTGGTGTGATAGCATCAGGTGAGGCACTGGGCTGACACTGCTAATCAGGCCCAGGAAAGGATAGGCAATGGGCTGAGGGAGCACACAGACAACAGCCTTGACCCTGGTGCAACACTGACTTCTCTGTGGCATCGAAAGCACTGGGGAAAAGCTGTGTTTTCACATGGTGGCTGGGTTTGTATGAGTTATTTATGTGGTGACATGGAAGTGTGATGTGAGGACATGAGATGAGGAACAATTAAACCCCTTACTTATCCTCTCCAATAAATCTATAGTTAAACGCACAGTGCTTTTTATTTTGGTCTAGTTTTACCATGGTGATTTCTTTCTGTACTTGCTCTTGTTTAACACAACTTTCTCTATGCATCTGTCCATATAACATTGTATCTAGGTACAGGTACAATTTCCGGGCATAGCTTGAACAAAATCAAATTCTTGGATCTACACAGACCATCAAAAAAACCCCACATAAAATCCTAACCTTCAGGAGATTTTATACTTCTGTTTACCTCCGTCCTTTGTTATGGGAAACTCCAGAGGGCAGCAGCTGTTCTGCAGCATGAGGTGTCTTAGCAGTTACAGTATGACAGACTACACCTTCCTGCACAACAGTCTGAAAGGGCTGTAGGGAGGGGTGTCTGCTCCAAGGTTTTCTGCTTTTTCAAGTGGAAACTTCTGTGCCAGCTTCAGTGAAGTTGTTATTGTTAAGCCAGAAAGAGTTTTTTCAAAGAGTCACAAGATATCAATAATGAATACAAAAATCTTGGTGGCATTGTTTTACTCACTGTCATGGACCTCTTGAGGAATGAAGAGCAGAAGCTACAGGAACTGCTATAGGGCTGCTGTAGGAATCATCTCAGCAGAAGAGACCACGTAGAAAGACAGAACCTGATTAAGTATTGGCAGGTTTAAGAAGCAAAGATGCTACTTGAGGAGAATGAATGTCTGGTTCCAGAGTCAGATGTTTCCCCCACAGACATGAAAGGAGTATGGTATGTCTGGATTCCCTTTAAAAGTTTTGTGGATAATACTGAGTTCTAGTGAAAAACTCCCATGGTAATTACTTGAGTTACACCAACGTGAGACTTTGCAGCTGAGAGTAGAGCACTTAATATGTTATTATGTGTCCTGTGATGGACTTTTAAAAGAATGGAAATTGTTCCAGGTATTATATTTTCCACTTATTTTACAGAATCATAAAATCACAGAATATGCTGAGTTGGAAGGGAGCCATAGGGATCATTAAGTCCAACTCCTAGCCCTGCATAGGACACCCAGGAGTGTGCCTGAGAGCACTGTCCAAACACTTCTTTAGCTCTGTCAGGGTGGTGCTGTGACCACTTCCCTGGGGAGCATTTTGCAGTACCCAGACACCCTCTGGGTAAAGCACTTTTCCTGATATCCAACCTAAATCTCTCCTGACAAAACTTCAGGCATTTCCCTGATGTCCTACCACTGTCACCACAGAGGACAGATCAGTGTCTGCCCCTCCTCTTCCCCTCACAGGGAAGTTGTAACTGCAGTGAGGTCTCCCCTCAGTCTCCTCCAGGCTGAACAAACCAAGTGACCTCAGCCACTCCCCACACAGCTTCCCCTAAAGGCCCTTCAGCATCCTCATGGTCCTCCTTTGGGCACTCTCTAATATCTCAATATCTTTCCTATATTTTGGTGCCCAAAACTATTTATTGTAGGTCTGGCTTTGGATTTTGCTACTCATTAAAACTATAATGGTTAATAGCACAATTCTGATGTAAAATTTGGGCTAATTAAAGTTTAAATATATAAGAAGTCAAGCCAGAACATAATCTAGAAGTACTGAGTTAAGAAGGGCAAAGTACTCTCAAACTACTGCTTGCCTTTCCATCATTACGGCACTCTCCTTGCAGGTTAGTATTTACCAAAGACTGAAAATCAGCAAGAAGAAACTTCGATTTGCATCATGTCATGGAAGATTTAAAAGCATGTTACAGAAATCCCTCCCACAAATGATCTTTGCACAACCCTGAGGAAGAACATGTTAACTATGTTGAAGTATTGTAAATGAGCAGTGTTGGAAAATGAAGTATTCTTTTATAGAAATCCCTCGGGAAATCTGTAAGTAAGATTATATGTGTTAGAATTTGGATTTACAAAATGTTAAATTTAAGAAGGACCTATACAATCTGTCTTTTGCATAACACAGGCAATGGAATTTCACCCAGTAATTTCTGCATAAAGATCATAATTAACTGAGCTAAGACATCTTTTTTAGAATTACAGTCTTGGATTAAAGAGGTCAAATGATAGAGAGCACACCACATCCCAAAGTCAGATGATGCAATACTTTTTTTCCTTCCCTGAAAAACAAAACAAACCATGCCTTGTTTATAATTTGAATTTGAATTATAATTTGAACACCTCCACTGAAGTTGTCATTCAGGAGAGCACCTGTACTAAGAAAACATCTGTTAACAAAAGCATGAATGAAAATGTTTTTAGAATGAAAAATGTTGACTAGAGAATTAAGAAAAAGAAAGCAAAGTTTTGTTTACTGTTCTTGTTCCCTCATTTTTATAAAGTCCCTCACTTTTCTCTCCTGGCTGCTTGCTTCATGAGGGAGGATCAGATTTTTGCTGAAGAGCTGCAGCAGCTTTGAAACACCTTCTAAAATGACCCCTGCCATTATCTGGTCTTTGGAGTGACTTTCCTTCCCTGGGTTTCTAACTGAGAAAGGGGCATGTTGCTGTGAAGAAAGTTTTGGATGTGGACTCTGGTGTGCTGAAAATGTATTTATGTAACTTTACATTCTTCCTGCTAAATGATGGAGTGCTACTGGGCTAACAAAACCACTGGTAACTGTCAGCTGGGAGGAAGAGATCCACTTATCCCCCAGAAGCATTTTGGGAAGTTTTCATATCTGTGCACCTGAAGACAGTCTGATGTCTTCACAGATTTATTAATTAGGAGAACTTGCTAAGTCTTCTCTTTCTTTACATGGCTTTTGCTTGCTGAACACTGATCAGAATGAGTGTGAAATCACTTTAAAAAGTTCAAATTCCTTCACCATTCAAAATTTATATTCAGAACACCTTTATATATGTAGTTTATAAAACCACATTTAGGATCCACATTGAAGTCAAAAGGCATACTGGATGGAGGGGCTTCTCAAAAAAAGCTTGGTACTGGGGTACCACAGAGCTACTCAAATTTAAGTCTTACATCATGATTTGCAGCTTTTGTCCAGGCTTAAAAGGTGTCAGGTAAACTATATTGCATACCTGAAGAAACTGACCAGGTTCCTTTCTCTGGAGTCAAAAGATAGGAAGCAGAGGCCAGAAACAAGGTACAGATTTCCACTGCAGTTAGTGTGACCCAGCAGTCCTGTCTTGCCTGTACAGTTCCACTGAGTCCTGTGCACCTGCCTGTCACACCTCACCTCTTCTTGATAAAACCTTACTGAAAAGTACTTCTCCAAAAAAAGCCTGCAAATAAAAATAAAGATTACTGGTACATTCCGTCCTTTTCTTTTGAATCTTTGGTGGCTGTATAGCATCTGGAGAGCATCTCTTATCTCTAGGTTTTAAAATACCATTGAGAAAAATGTGACTTAATTTTTATTTTGCTCCCTGTGGCAGCACCCCAACTGTACAAGTAATGATCTCGTAAACAATAAAGTTTGTCCTCTTGAAGAATATAAGATTTAATTCAGTCATTTTCTGTGATCAAAAAAATGGTCATGTTGTTCTTCATATCCCATGAAATCATGTTTTTATAAACAGATATTTAAAATGCATTATGTCAAAAGGATGTTCCAAGCAGTAAGCAAAGTGGATAGGTTAAGCGTGAGAAAACTATATCTTGGAGAAACATGAACTCAACTCATTTGAACCCACAAAAAGCTAAGCACTGAGGTTAAACCATAAAATGTGGGCACTTTCTCACTGCAGTAAACCACTAGGCTATTAGGTATGCAGGCAATATGTGTTTGTTTGTTCCCGTGGATACTAAAAGTATTCTGAATTCCTCAGGAGTTTAAATATTATGTTATAAAATATTAAACCAATACCTTTAGGACAAAACCAGAATCCAACACATGCCACCTAAATTACTAAGGTTGAAAAATAAAAAATCAGGACTTGAGCTTTCAGAAGAATATTTTTTTGGTGGAACATATTTCCACTTCAGCTATAAAAAGCCTCCAGTTTAAACCCCTGCACTTGTTTATACCTGAGAATAATGATGTACCTTATTCATTTGCTTTTGGAAAGGGTTATTTTTGTTTCTGCTGAAGCAACTTTTATTTTTTTTCTTACTACAGCATCTTTGAAGTTAACAGTTACCCTGTCTTCTTAACTAAAAAAATTATATGCCTCAATCCAGCAGGACAATTTATTGTTGTTTATGTCTGCAGTGGACTTAACAGCAACACATAGAGCAGCAAGTTTTTGGTTTTTTTTCTGGGGAAACCAAACAAATGCTGTCCTCCTTTTGTTAATGAACACATAGATTTTTCAGAGTTTACCGAAAGTTAAACTTCCTGAAAGTGACTAAAATGAACTAAATAGGTTTCTTTAAAAGAGTATGTGCTGGGAAAGAAGCAACTCAAGGGTGCATTCATGTGCAGACTGTTGTGAAAGCAATTTCTTAGAACAGATCTTTTTCAATGGGTTTTCCACTTCTAAATGCTGTTGGGGTGGAGGTTTTTTTGTTGTTTTCTAATGCAAATTTCTGTGGCATTAATTCTGGGAATTTTTCCAGTTAAACACATTCTTCCATTTAGCGCAAGAACAAATTCTCAGTAGCAATTCTGAACTGTTTTTTATTTTAGCAAGATGGATGAGGAAACCTCTGGTTTGTTTTGCGAGACCCTTAGACCTCTTTTGTGCAATGCAGTAATATTTAACACCAGAACTGCAGCTTCCTCAGGACCAATGATGGTGCAAATATATATATATTTATCCCTTGATAAAAAAAAGGAAAATATGGCATACCATTCAGGAACTTGGGCCTTTCTATTTCTTTCAGCAATATTCTGTGTGCTCATTGCCCTCTCCTGGTTTCCTCTGGTAAGTTTTCAGGTTTAATATATCCAAAATGGGTTTCCTAAGAATATTAAGCACTCCTTGATTTTTTGCCTTTGCCCGTCAAAGGTATCACCCATGAAGACATTTTTTCAGGTAGCACGAATGACTCCTGGCTAAGAGGCTTCACTGGAGCCACACCTGTGATCTCTTTGCTCCCTGTGCTGCTGCAGCACCTCTCTGCAACACCTACTTTGGGCCACGCAGGCAACTTTTGAAATTTTTTTAAGAAAAGCTTTTGGTAACATCCTGCCATAAATACTTGAACAAAAGGAAGCTGTTGTGAGATAATAGCTCATTACAGGTAGGGATTCTTCAGAAGGCAGAGGTGTCTGTTTCTTCATGAAACACATGAAGCCCAGTCTCAGCAGCTTGCTCAGGTCCGTGCCCAGACTAGTTCTGAGTATCTCCAAGGATGAAGACCCTACTTGCTTTCTGTGCCTGTTCAAGTGTTTCACAACCCTTGCAGTAGATAATTTTTCTTAATATTATGTTTCCTACATTTTAATTTGAGGAGATTGTTCCTTAGAATAGGACCTTTCATTTCATAGAGGAGAAAACTGATGTTTTCAGAGGAACAATACAAATTGAAAGTCTTGACTAGTGCAGAGAAGGGGAATAGGGAGATATTTTTAAGTACTAAAAATATGACCACTGCCAAGTTTACATTAAAATGTAATTTTTTTCTACACTAGCATATAATTGCCTTGTGAACTTGCTACTTCTGAGTAATGTAGAGGGCACAATGTTAGCTTATTTCTACAGACCTTTTTGCGTGTGTGTATGTTATGCATGCATGTGTGCATGTATAAAATGTAAATATAATCTGTACATTTCATTTAGAAAGTTATTCTCTGACCTGCTGTCCTATTCCTACAGAATGAGAATGCTGAAGTAATAAAAGAGAATTTGAAGCCCCACACCTGAGGGAAAACTCTCCTAGGCATGGAAGTATGACAGCGAGCAAACCAGGTTTCAAGTGAATCAAGGGCAGCTTTATAAGGGTCACATCAGCAGTAAGCCTAGGGGTGTAACTGAGTAGAGTAGTGAATCATCCCAGACTTTCCTCCTTTGAATTGCAAGACCCTGTGTTTTATAATGCAAAATCGAATCCCCAGTAATTTGCTCTGTTAGAAAACTTGCATGAACATTACAATTATTTAAGCAGGTCTGGGATCTCACAAATTTTTACACTCTCACAAATTTGCAGATGCAGTGTTGTTGTGAAAGCCAAAATATTGGGACATTCCTGAAATTTCACTTTTCCTTTAGCTATGTTATGTATTAATCTACATTTGAAGATAATTCCATTCAGATCCCAAATTGTCCAGGAGGTATGTTGGTGGTTCCAAGACCTCCCAGGAGTAAAGAAGTCTTTAATTTCTGATGGGATGAGACTTTAAACTGACTGTTTAGACTAAAGAATTTGTCTAAAATAACTTCATATTTCTCCCAAAATAATCTGTCTGCCAGATTTAACAGACATTTTAGTGGAAATGTCCACATCCTGGAATCTGGCTTTTATGTAACATGGTAACACTAACAGGGGTTAGAACTTTCGGTTGTCCTACAGCTAAAGATACACAGTGACTATTAGCATACTAGCCACAAGGTAACATATACTATGTTGCTCTAGGCAGATCCGCAGGCACAGTATAAAAGAGGTTATATGATCTGCCACCTACAGGGAGTGGTTATCTAAGGCACATCAGTATCTTTGGGTTCAAGGTGAGAGAGCCTTTTGGTTTAAATTGAAAATAAAGAGCTGTTCCAGCAGTGGTTACATGTAGATTATTTGTCATGTGACTACATACTTCAGACCAATCCAAATCCAAGACAAACTACATGACTCTTCATCTAATGCATGAAAATGGTTAGAAAGGTATGTATTACTTTTTCTTTGCTTTAATAAATCTTCAGGAGTGCAACCCAACTCTGGTTCTATAAACCAGAACCAGAGCCCTCTTAAACACCTCTGGCAATGGCCAATCCACCACCTTCCTGGGCAACATATACCAATGTCTGACCACCTAACAAGGAGAGGTTTTTTCTGATTTCTAGTCTGAATCTCCTTTGTCCCAACTGAAGGCCATTTAATCTCTCACTGCAGGCACCATACAAGAGACTGATCCCCACCTCACCACAGCCTCCTTCCAGGAGGCACAGCAGGTCACTTACCCAGATGGTGCAGGCTTCACTGATCTCCCCATTACCAATTTCCATCTCAGGGAGATGGGTATCTTGAAGACAATTGGTTTTGATATTAAAGACAGAGGCAAAGAAGGCATTAAGCACCTTTGCCTTTTTCTCATCCCCCGTCAACTACAGTACTTTCTGCTGTCAACAGATGATGGAGACTCTCCTTGAGCCTCCTTTTGCAGCTAATGTATTTATAAAAACTTTCTGTTAACTTTAACTTTAGCTGCCAAATCAAATTCTAGTTGAGTTTTCGCTCTTCTAATCTTCTCCTTATATGACCTCAGGACATCCTTGTAGTTCTCCCAAGCTACCTGATCCTCCCTTATAGACATGGTAGATTCTCTTTACCCCCTAAGTGCTAGCCTAACTTCTCTGTTTAACCAGGCCAGTCTTTTTCCCCCAAAAACTTATCTTTCTACAAATTTGGACACTCCGTTTCTGAGCATTTAACAGTTCCTTTGAAAGCACACCCAGCATTCCTGGACTCCTTCATCCTTCAGGACTGATTTTTGCTACTCTTGTTATAGCTCCAGGGCCACATGTGTGTAAGACCAACTAACTTGATTTTTCAAACAGTAGCACCAAATTAATATGCAGGCAGAAATTTTCAACATACTTTTAAATATACTTTAACAGAATTTTGTACTCTACTCTAGGCTTATTTCTAAGTGTTTTGATTTATTTACCCAAGACCAGGAAGCTCGCTAGAGATTGAAGAATGCAAATACTTTTCTGTTAAAAAGTGTTTTAACTGTATTTAAGAAACCATAAATGCAAAGCAAGTTTAAACAGATAGCTGAAGATTAGCTAAAACAATACAAGAGAATAGTTGAGAAGCGATGTCTTAAATGTAGTCCAGAAGGCAGCAGACAATATATGATCAGCTCTCTCCTGCTCTGTGGAAGTATACTGCTGTAAAGTCCTGCACTATACGGGGATAACAGCCCAGTGGGTGACAGTCTTATTTTGGGTCACTGCTAACTAACCCTGTCGTCCAGCACAAAGGTAGGAAGTGGTGTGTTGTTGAAGGTACAGCATGTTATGTGAGTTGAGGGGAGAATTAGGGTTTAAACAACTTGCAACTGTTATATGTTGAGAAGTGTTCAAGAAAGAAAGGATGTTAGCCTTGGCATAAATGCCAACTGATAATGTGAATGAGTAACTACACCCACATAAATTCCCCTTTATACTTGCATCATACTCATTGATGCAAAAAACTATTTATAACTTATTTTCCCATCAAAATAACATGTATATAATAATAAATTACTTATCATGTATAAGCAGACAAATAGAATTTTGCAAGGCCGATGTGATTAGTAGTATTTATATTTCACTTAGTCTTCACCTAAATTATTCCATTCAAACAAATATTCCTAAATTATCACATAAATTATTTACTTCAAATTAATAAGTAAGCAGAATAGTGTATTTAATTCTCAATTACATCTTGAAATGTCCCCAGCCCAAATTAAATTAAAAAATTTTTATATAGTTGAAACCAGACAAAACTCTATATAA
This sequence comes from Sterrhoptilus dennistouni, assembly GCA_013397095.1. Taxonomy (NCBI): domain Eukaryota; kingdom Metazoa; phylum Chordata; class Aves; order Passeriformes; family Zosteropidae; genus Sterrhoptilus; species Sterrhoptilus dennistouni. Next base: position 204,378 of record VWZU01012295.1, on the reverse strand, counting down.
AGCTTTAATTATACCTGTAAATGGTACTAAGATTTTTCTGGAGCTGCAGTCAATCTGATGGTCTGTGATTTCCCATCAAGATGGTTCTATGCTCCTGGCTCAATGATTCTATGCTCCTGATTCAAAATACAAATTTGCTCTAAACTGTTCATCTTTTGGGGGGCATAATGCATTGCATATTTTGGGTTTTTGCATCACTGCTTTTTCCTGTGGCTGCTCTTCACAATAACACACTCCAACGGTGCATCTCTGTTAAGCCATGCTATCAGCCTCTATCAGCTTTGTCCCAGCTAAATGGACATGATTCTTCCATTTTTCTGTACTACTGTGATTCCCACCATTTGACAATGAAGGATGCCACAGCTGATGGCTCTGCCATTCCAGACTTTTAGCCAGTATGAACCACTTCCAAAATACAAACAAAAGTAGCATTTACTTTAGTTGACTGCCTAATTTAATAGGAAGAGAATATTATTCCCAAATATCATTGCAATTTAGAGTTAAAGTAAAGCTGAACTATTATTTGTGAAGCAAAACACACCTGTGTCAGCTAGAGGTAAGGATGAGTCGCTAGATCTACAAGGATGAGATGAGGAAATTCTCCAGCAAGCAATATGAAGCAAGACATGTTGGAGCACAGTCTTGCACATAGCTGTCATTCTTAACCTTAATTTTAGGACAGGACATGATGCTGTATGTGTATGGCTAAGTGTCACTTCTTTCCTTGCATAAGGGAAAAACAAGTAAACCAGACAAAACCAAGAAAAACAGAAAAAAAGAAATGCTAATTTTTTATTAAAGTAGGTGTCACTTTACATCTAAAACAAGCAAATAAATCATAGTTTCCCCAGCCTACTCCTAGAGGAGGACTGATAGGTTACAGGCTAGACAAGAGGTCCATGTGGTGGGTGAGGGACTGCCTGAATGCACCAAGAGGGTGGTGGCAAATGGTTTCTTTTAAAACTGTAAGCCTAGCACAAGTGGGGTCTCCCAAGGACCAATACTGCGCCCAATGCTCTGCTTAATAGCTCTGTAAGTCACAAAGAAAATGGCACCAGGTATAACATGAAAAAGTTTGCTGATGATTCTAAATGGAGGGGGGATGTGTACACTTTGAAAGAAAGAGCCACCTCTTGGGAATAGAATCATGGAACAGGTTGAGTTGGAAGGGATGCATCAGGATCATTGAAATCTAACTACTGGACCTACATAGGACACCCCAAGTGTCACACCATGTTCCTGAGAAGATTGTCCAACACGTTTCTTGATCGCTGTCAGGTTGGTGACCACTTCCCTGGGGAGCCTGTTCCAGTAACCAGTCACCCTTTCTGTGAAAAACCTATATCTCCCCTGACACAATTTCAGGCCATTCCCTCACATCCTGCCACTGTCACCACAGAGACAACATCAGTATCTGCTCCTCCTCGTCCCCTCACAAGAAGTTGTAACTGCAGTGAGGTCTCCCCTCAGTCTCCTCTTCTCCAGGCTGAACAGACCAAGTGACCTCAGCCACTTCTCCTCAGGGCCCTTCACCATCCTCATGGCTCTCCTCTGGACTCTCTCTAACAGCTCAATGTCTTTTTTGTCTTGTGGCACCCAAAACTGCCTCCAGCACTCCAGAGCTGTATAGGCTGGAAGAATAGGGTAACAAGAATCTTATGGAGTTCAACAGAGAAAAGAGTAAGGGTTGGTACCTGGAAAAATGTAAACCATGAGTGCAGCAGGGGCTGGGATCTACCCAACAAAGGAGCTGTTCTGTGGAAAGGGACCCTGGATGTCCTTGGACAACAAGCTCAGTGAACTGTTTCTCTGGCTATGAGTTTTTCTCAGAGAATACCAGTGGGATGCCAGGCTGCATCAACCAGGACACCACCAGCAGAGGAGGAGGAGTCATTGTCTCACTCTACTCAGCACTTCTCAGGCTGCACATGGAACACTATGCTCAGTTTTGGCCTCTGCCACACAAAAGAAAAGACATGGATAGACTGGAGAGAGCCCAGAGAAGGTACACGAAGAACCCAGAAGCCTGCCAGATGGGAAAAGACTTAGAGAAGATCTAATTGGTGTATTCCAGTATTTAAAGAGTGGCTGCAAAGAAAATTGAGACTCCCTTTCCACAAGGAGTCACATGGAAGATGTGAGGGGATTGGTACAAGTTACTCCTGGGGATATTCTGTTCAGACAGTAGGGGAAAGTTTTTCACAATGAGAACAATAAGCCATTCGATTAATGTCTTCAGGAAAATCATTAATTGCCCAGCACAATTGGGGAATTTGGCTGAACATGGTACTGGGTTCTCTTGTTTACACTGTGCTTTTGCCAGGAATGTTGGGCCAGATGATCCTTGAGCTTTCTTCCAATCCTATATGATCATTCTACATAAGAGACAGAAATTCAGTTGCTAAGTAAAACTACTACTTAGAAATGTAATTATTTCTATGTATATTATTTCTATGTTATGGTTTCAGCAAGAGTTGAAAGCGCAACAACCTGACCTAAGGTGAACTATCACTGTATTTTAATAAAGAAATTATTTTGATTGTAAACATTCTGGCAAAACACACAAACAGCAACTCTATTGCTATGAAATTTAAAAAGTTGACAGCTATATAAATTGTCTTGTTCTACTCTCTACTTCTTCTACCAGAAGCATTCATAGAGGCATCTTCCCAATGCTTAGCCAATATGTCCCTGTCCTGACCTGCAGGTGGTCTACAAAACTGAACTAAAATAGTTTGCACTTGATCCATTGGAAGTCTACTTGTGTGCCAGTAAGTACTAAAACTGGGAGAGGCTTTATTTTATATATACATTGAGTGACTCCATAAAAATCATGGGTTAGCAGGAAACTGACAGGAAAGTTTCTTTAGGACACCACTATTCTTGAAACATGTTGGCTACATATATCCCCTTTTTCTCTTTCAAAAATATTTTTTCTCATTTCCTCCTGTTGGTATTTTTGCTCTTCTCCTGTTTGGAGAAATATTAGTTCTAAAAAGGCAAGAAAAAAGGAGACTAGGAAAAATAAATATCTCCTAGAATCAAATACATGAGAATTAGAAACCTCTTCCTCTGAAAACATTAAAGTCTTCAGAAAGGCAATTAAATGTGAAGGCATTTCCTTGTTTTCTTCATCATACTTCAGGATCCAGTACAGCCACAATGTGTTCACATTGAATGTGTAATTTTTAACTTTCAAAAGTTTCCCAGTTGCAGATTTTTCTGTTTTCTTGTCCATATGATACACTACATTTTATTGCCCATGATTTCTGCAAAGCTCAGGCTGTTTAGTGTTAAAAGGCCGATACAGGAAGGATTACTGACACTAAGAGTTCAGAACTTGTTTTAAAATCTGTGGTTTCTGTAGTCGCTTTCAGAATTCCTTTCTTTAAAGTATTTGTCATAGGTGTAATATTAAACAGATGCCGATTTTTCTGTAATGTGTTGTAGCAGCTTGGATAAAATACACTTTAGCCACCACTGTCCTCAACAGATTGTTTTTTTCAGCCAAGATCTGACACCACAAATCACTTTCCACACTTAAAATGCTGTTATTACTCCATTAATCCTTTTTATTTTAGCTCTATGTTCCTCCCAGCTTTGGCACTCCAGCAGAAACATGGAGGGATCTTGCATGATACAGACTTACTAGTTAAGTTACAGGCAGGTGAACATTCTTTGAGCCTAGTTCAGTCTCCACCTATGCATGGTTTTGGTTGGGGTTTTGTTTGTTTGTTTTTTGTTGTTGTTTTGTTTTGTTGGGGTTTTTTTTGCCATAGATAACTGCATCTGTGGCTGTTTGAAATGCCTAACAATGTCTGGAGTGTACATGTTTTTAAGCCCCCCTTCTTCTTAGAACTGTGTAAGTTCTTTTTCTTTCTCTTCATGCTCTCACTCATTGTTTTCCTTTTATCATCCCACTTTCTTTTACACAAGCACACAGACAGATAACCGGCTGACAATATTTGTTTAGATGGTTAAATTGCTGTAGGTACAGCATTTCTTTTTCCTTTCTGTTTAATCTTCCCACCTGGTTCAACCTATGAGTTTTTATAACTTCTTCTGGAAGCTGAGAGAGGGATGCAGAGAAATAAAATTTGCTGGAAGAAAAAGAATGCAAAGAGTATCTTTGCAATCTTCAACAGTAATACCACATTCCAGGCACAAATTTTTGTCACTTTGCCTTGCATAATGTCACAGCACAGAGTGATATGACAAAACAAGTATTATGGCAGGCAACTTCTTTGTACAGTTAGGAAAGACAATATTGGTATTTTGTCCAAGCAAGATTTGGGAGCAGTCTCTACAAGGAGATATTGGGGCTGCCCTATGCTGGCCCCAGCTGCTTAAGACAGCTCCAATGAATACACCACAGGCCATGGCTGAGCCCTTCAGCCATGCTGCTGGTGTGTCTGGGAACACTTACTTTAAAAAGGGCAGAAAAAGCCCTCAAATGAGAAGAAGAGAACAAAAAGAGTGAGAAGCAGCACAGGGAAAAAACAAGGTCAGACAAGGAGAAGGAGATTCTCCACAGGAGAGCAGAAATTCCCTGAAGATCATGGAAAACCCATGTTGGAACAGGTTTATTCTGAAGAATTGGAGTCCATGAAGAGCACTCACACAGGAGCATGGGAACAGTGTGAGGAGGAAGGAGCAGCTGGGTGCTGTGTATTTACTGCAGCCCCTGCTGTGCAATTCCAGGTGGGATAGAGGAGTCAGGAGTGACGGAGTCAATGTAGGCCTTGGAATGGAGGGTAGGAGAGTTGTTCCACTGATTGTCTTTGTATTTCACCACCTGAATCTATTTAAATTGAATATTTAAGTATGTTTTGAATATTGAATTGAATCTTGAGTATGTTTTTCCCACGACAGCAACTGGTAAGCAATTTCCTATCTTTATTTCAATCAAAGAACTTTCTCAACCTACCTTTTCTCGCATTCTGCTGGAGAGGGGTGGAGAGCAGCTGGGTGGGGGTTTGGCTGGTAGCCAGAGCTAACTCACCACAATGCATTACTGTGTTATGGTGGAATGCAGAGGTCACAGTTGTCATTAGACAAGGAATGACCCTTAACTTAAAAGATTATGCAAGAAGACCACCCTGGAGCAAGACCCAGAATTCCTGTGCCACAAGCTTATGAATCAGCTACACAGTCACCAGTTTCTCTGATGCTCTAAAACACATGTCACTGGGTAAAAATGAAACTTTGACATAAAGAAAACACACACGCTTAATTGGTATCTCATATAACAAGTAATTACTGATGTATTTTGCTGCTTTCAAAAAATTGGACTCTGTGGACTTTCTGTGGTGAGACACTGCAGTCAGGATAAGTCTGGCAGCTATAAGCACTCATCAGTTTAAAAATCAGTACAGGAAGAATCTTTTTTCTTAAATTTTCTCTAGTTAATAGCGAACACCACTGTGTTTTGAAAGAAAACTTGACATGATAATGGAAGCAAAGGTTGGATTTGAAGAATATTTCAGGGTAATTCAAAAATCCACTGTATTGTCAACTAATTCTCAGCTATCTTTAGGTCCTTAAAAAAAAAATAAAAGAAAAAAACCCAAAAAAACAAGGAAATAAACAAGGAACCAGAGATGCTGAAACTTATCCATAAACAGCAGCATTCTTCCCATGCCCACCCTGCTACTCAACTTGTCCTCAGGAACAGGCTTTCTTTTCTGTAACATCAAATGGAACTCAATGCAACTTTAACAGAATCTTCTTAAAGCACCAAAGAAAGAAGAATGGCTCATATGGCTCATACTAGGTTTGTTTCCTTGGATTTAATGTTTTTAATTTAAAAAAAAAGTGCAAAAGTTTATGCTTAAAGCTTCATTCTAAGCATATTCAAAGTGCATGCCCTCAACAACTGCAGATAAGAACAGTTTTATCTTAGGAAGCACTGGGTAGGCGGCCTGTCTTGCTACTTACACTCAAGAAATCTATCCATCAACTTTGGTAATGATCTGTGTTTAATCTGCTAAAAAAGAAAACAAGCTCAGACATCTTATGTTTCTCATCTTTACAACAGGTGTATCAGCATGAGAAGTTTATTTTCTTTTTTCAGTCAGTATTTATAATTCCAGAGATATCCTTGCAGCATACTAATGCTCTATTTTCATGTGAGGTTGCAAGTTCATTACACTGGGATGTTTTTCTTAACTTTCACTGTGATAATAAAAGCACCTACACTTCAGCTTAAACATGTAAATCATTTTTGTCTGAGTAGTGGCAAGAAGTTTTGCTCTAATGTTTTACAATAAAGAAGTTAAAAAATGCACAATGAAATATATGTAAAATTGTTTTGTTTATCCAGCTGGACCAGGCCTTTGTTTGAAGTGGATAGATACTGATGTAATTTTGGAAAATGCATTAAACAGGGAAAAAATGTTTTTCTTTTATTATAAGTCAATACTAGGAGGGAAAAAAATACAGTAAAATTTGCCGCAAGCAGTCTCTCAGGGGAACAACAAAAATTGACTGCTTAATGGACATGGCCTTCTAATAAATTCAGACAAGAATTTACTGAATTTTTTAGGGATATGCAGAGGCTGTTTGTAGACAAAGAAGTCTGATAAAGTTTGTATTTTGTGTAGATTTATATGTAATTTTATTAAGAACAATGTTTATTGTCCTTAATAAAAGGAGAAGACGTTAAAGACATTAAAGAAGTCTTTCTCTTAATAATCAACAGTTTGATTAAGTAATTCTGTAAAAAAATCTTGCATAGAGTAATGTATTGAAATATGGGGTTTCCCATCTGATTAGTTACTGTTTTCTAAGTATGTCTGTTACTGAACCTTCAGTACTTTTCTCTTGAGTATTCTTTCCACAGTGAGGCTGCTTGAAGGGTCTCTGCTTGTACTTGGAATATACAGGTGTTTTCCAAAACAGGAAAATGTCTTGTTAAGCAGTGCTGAGGTCAGACATAAAATGACAGTGGCTTCTTACTGACTGGCTTTATGTGGTTGAGGAAATCTGGACTCTATTCTTGATGAGAAGAGGAAGTGATAACCTACTCAAAACTTTTCCTTGAGACGTATTGCCAGGAACCATCATGCTGCACTCTGTAGGATGACTCAAAGACACAGAGAATGATCATTCTTTTGATCTGTCTACAATGCGGAATATGTTTGTATTTTTGACACTCTCTGTAGTGTCAGTGTATCAGCCAGGGTCCTCTATGATTCCTGGGAGACACGTCCAGAGAACCTCATCAAAGGGGCATCAGATTTCACAGGTCTGGCCAGGCAGAAAATTGCACAGGAGCTTACTCCTTATTTAATGTTTTACTAATGGCATCATAGCACTGTCATCCACGAGTTTCAAGTGAGAAACAGGTCCCTACATACCCTGGTCATGGTAGACAGAAAACATGCCCTGTCAAATTCCCAGTTTGGGTGTGTGATTAAAGACAAAATGAACAAGTGGATAACTCTTGTAAGAGAAAGATGTTGCTCTTAAAACCCCACCTCTCTGAGTGTGGGAAAATCACTGCTTTTACTGAAAAGTTGAATAACTTCTGACCCCAGGACTCTGCTGAATCTGGCCTGTTGGCTCACTGTACACCTGCAAAATGCTGAAGCAATAGGGAGAAAGAAATGCTGGCATTTGGTCTAATTTATGCCCAGTGAACCTGGGACTACACTTATACCTCCCTTACTGGCCAGCAAGGAGTGCTTGTCCACTCAGAAGACAAGTAAGAAGAGCTCAGTACTGATACTGTGCTAGTGTTAAATCCCACAAGTTCAAACTATGGATGGAACTGATCACACTGAGATAACAAAAATGGCACTATCTAGAGCAAGAAGTTATTTTCAAATTCTTGCCTCCAGCAAGGAATTGCCCTTTGTAAAAGCAACGATGATGTGTTTTGTGCAGCTTATTCTATAGGGAGATCATGGGCTCAACATTTAATAATTGCAATGCTTAGTTGTGAGGCTTAGACAGCTGCTTTTTATCAGAGGGTACATGAAAGGAGGAAAAAGGCAAATATTTAACAAGAGCTGATTGGGAATGGAGGAGATAGGAGATAGCAAGTGGCAGAGAGTTACAGTCCAGAGTTTCTTTAGACACTAAGGCAGTGTGTTCATTGCACTGTTTTTGATTTCAAGCAAGTGTTCATTCCATTATTCTGTTTATGACCATGCAGTTATAGGATTACATATAGGGAAGCCAGACTGCGAAAAGTCAGAAATCAACTGTAAAAAGATTATGACAACAATGTAATACAAAACTGAAATAACATGAGAAAGGAACTCCTAAGAAACAGCATGAAACCCATAGTGCCATTCATTAAGTACCTCCAGTGGAGTGCAACAGTTTGTCTTACGGAGGATACACCCCACAACTTTTAAATTGGTAATTTCCCTTTAAGGATCAGATAAACAAAAATGTCAATGACCTTGGCAACATGACCTGAGTGTCTTAGTTTCACTAGGATGAACTGTTCTTGGAAAAAATTCTCCCCTGTCTGAGTCACAACCAGGTTTTTCCTTCTGGAGTAGGAATCTGTGCTGTTCTTCCTCCCTGCTCCCTTCCCAGCTAGCAACACAGGCAAATTCCAGCTCACTAGTCTGGCATTTCAATTTCTGTAGGGTCTTCTTATGTTATGCCAGTGTAGAAGCTTTCACATTTTTTGTAACATTCTTTTGAAACAGAACTCCTCCAAAGGACTTTGCTAGAACCCAGTGCCTGAACTTTAAAAAGGATAGGGCTTTGTTTTTGTTTACAAAATGTGCAAAAGTAAATTTCATTTTCTGTGGCCATTTTAGAGAAGCCTGTGAGCAGTGATTGCAAAAGTTACTTCATTTAGGCTTAACAATACAGTGGCAGGAATATCCATGTGAGAAACAAGGGGATGGACACCATACTAGTTAAACATTAATTACATTGTGTAAAAAAGGTATTTTTACCTTCTGTTGAAAAAAAGAAGCAAAAATGTATGCATTCTTCAGGTCAACTTATTTAGTGATTGTTTGCTTGTTTGTTTGTTTCCATCTCTCTTTCCATAGGCATAATAGACGGCCCATTCAGGAAACAAGTAGTTTCACATTTTTGAGACAATGAATGCCAATGGCAGTGCTTTTAATCACTGAAGTGTCCAGAGCACTCAGTGATATGCAGGATGAAGATCTGATGCCTCCCTCGAGTCAAGGGAGTTGTGGTTTGAACATTTTGAAGTGAAGAAGAGCTACCTGCTCAGCAAACCAGCAAATATTGAGATGGTTGGGTTCTCAAAGTCCCTGGCCTGTGGCTGCTTTGTCACGGATGCTGCTTATGTTCACCTCCAGGCTTCAGAGTCCTTCTCTCCCAGTAACTGTCAATGCATTTTGAGCACAGTAGGTTAAGTCCTTGTGCTAGGACACTGATGTGGCAAGGAGGTTCAATCCTTTTCATGCATCATGCTAATTTTTACTGGGCTTTCTGGCCTCTTAGTCTGACCTTCAGTAACACCATTTTCTCTAAAACAAAGAAACCATTCTCTGGCACGAGCCCATTTTGCATTACACCACTTTGAAATAGTTTTTAAAGGCCGTACTCCAGCCAAAAATAATTATGGTGAATTCTCCATTATCTGACGGAAAGAAACAAACATAATGGAAAAACATGGATGATGCAAGTACCAGGAGCAGTCATGGAACCAGTTCTCACAAGACCAGCCAGACCTAGGAGTATCCCTTCACTGTACCCCCCTGACACTCCAAACTGGAGGGGTGCACTCATTCATACAGAGCACCCGACCTTAACTGATCTCTAAGTGAAACACATTTCAACAGAGCTAACAAGCTTTCTAGGAATACAGAGTGCTCTGCAGCACAGTGGGAGCCAGATGATGCCTGATATGGCATGAACACAAGTGCATAAAATCTGCTGGTGTCGTGCTGGCAAAGAAGAGCCCTTTGGATGCAGTTTCAGAGGGTTCCACAGTACTGGTTTGGTGTGTGTTGCACAGAGGCAACAAATCTGGCTCTCTAGTGAGATAAACCAGTCCAAGCCCACACTACACTCTGCATAAACTGCATTTTGCCCAAAGATAATAACCCAAGGAGACTGGATAGGTTCTTACAGAGCCAGCATTTTCTTGTCTTCTGAGACACAATTAATCAGTGTTACAGATTCATTACTGTCAAATAGTCAAGTAGGAAATATAGGGAGAAAGATGTGATGCTTGTGCCACTTGATTTCTTGATGTTTGCTGTCTTGCACCTGCAAGGAGGATATGAATGTCAAACAGTGCTGTGTTGCCCATAAAACCTTGACACAATGCTATTGCTCTCTTTTTTACCTATAACAACATCCTTAAGCATCTTGAAGGCAAATCTGCAAGAGTCTGCAACGGGTAATTCCTGCAAAGAGAATTAGGGGAGGTGAAAAGGAAAAAAAACAAGTATGAAAGGATGATACAGGTAATCTTGCTTTAGTATATAGCCAAAACTGCCAAACCTATACACTATCTTTAGCAAAGATATCATATTTTATTAATAGACTCAAAACTTTTAATCATGGTATTGTATATTGTAACTGAGGCCAAGTGAATAAGCCCCATTCTGACCTCTAAAAAATGTGCCATAGCATTTCTACAGTTGACAGCTACCTATTACAGAGTAGTTGTTAATATTTTTGTTCTTTGTGAAATAGGCAACCCCAAGAAGGCCCTCAGTAAGGTCTAGCTACACTTTAAGTTTCTTCTGTAACAGTTAAAAACCCAAATTCAGCATTCACCATTAACAAAAAATATAAAACAAACTATAAAGACAGGATTTGCAAAATTTTCAGCTGTATTTCCAATCATTGTAAACTTCTATAAATTATATGACCATGCAATATTCATTAAAAATAATCTCATATACTCTCCTAAGTCCATATTTACAGCATTCAAATCACAGAGCCCAGTGAAATTGAAGTGAAATGGCTAAGCAAACAACTAATATTCTTATTTTTCAGAAAACAAGAGGATTGAGAATTTTTTCCTAATTATTTCCTTTAAAAAATTGTTTCATGTATATGTACACAATATTGTATATTGTATATACAATATCTTCCTTTTATTTTCTGAATCAGGTAACAAAAAATTCACTTCTCTAAAGGTTCATGAAAGCTCTTGCTAATTCTGGTAACACCAAAAAGTCCTGTTAACACAGAAGTAGCACAGAAGTCTACTGTAGAACTAAGGATGAGAAGAACTACAAGAAATGTGCTGTCCATACAGCTTGTGAACCATTCAGTAAAAGGCAACTATAAATTCCTGTCTGGTGTGTCTAGATAATACCACAGGTACCCTCAGCCAAGCACAGAAAAAAAGCAGAGCAAACACACATAATACCCAAACTGCCTACAAAATTAAGTGAAATACTGTTCTAAATCCTTTATTTTCTTGTTCTTAATATTTTTGTTTGCGTCTCCCTCCTGCAGCTCTTGGCAAACACTGAACTTAAACTATTTGGAAAAGCAGTTCTTCCCGCCTCATCTGTGCCTTTTCTTAACCCCCCAAATCATTAAGCATTGTGGTCCTTGATGAAATCCTGTTTACAACTGTTGCTTTGTTACGTGGGTATTTTCAAGTTTTCAAAGGAACTTTTTGTTCGTACAGAGTGAAGTCTCTTCATGTAATGCTGCAGCCAAGTTAGCCAAGGTGCTGATAGCCCCCTGCAGTGAAAGAACATGAGGAGAGTGAAAACTTGGGGAAACAGAGCAGTCTTTTCAACTGTCAACATTTATTTAAATGTAATCATGAGATCTGGCTGTTCCTTGGGCCATGTGGTGTCTGCCCATTCTGCAGGGTGGGGCTGGAATTACTGCTGGCATGAATTTGTTTGGCTTCTTATTTTCATAATCCTTCAGAGCCACACAAGGGGAAAACAAGAGACTACATAAGTACATTTGAGGGCTGAATGTTTGTTTGGCATGCTTGCATCATACAGAACTTGGAAGGGCTGAGGAAATCCTCTGAGCTTAGGGAATTTGAGGTGAGCTGCATAGTTTGATATGAAGGCAGACAGCTGAAGAAAAACAGAAAGAGAAAATACTCAAGAAGGTACCGAAAGGGGTCAATATGTGGAGATCAATGTCAGAGAAGAAAACAGGTGAAAGATTGTCTCTGTGTCTTCCATTATAATGATTTTAAATCCAATAAATAGGAAGATTAATGGGGTGCCCCACCTACAGGAAAGGGATATGCCCCTTCATTTCAACCCAACTCTCTGATTTTCTGAAACATTTTGTGGATGCCCTTATTCCCCCACAGACTCTGTGGTTTCCCCTGTGGTAATCTTAGCCTCTACCTCTTCATAAAACTTGCCATATATTTCTTCCCCCATCTCCTTGCAGGTCCCCTCCTTGTGCTTAGCCAAATTTTGTTGCCCTGTTCTCCTGATCAGGCTGCAAAGAGGGGTGTGGCTGCTGCTCCTACTTTCCACCAACAGGAAGAATGACTTTAGCAAGTGGCAGCAATTGCAAATGGCTTCCATGCTTTGTCTTTAACTCCTCTGCTTCTCCTCAGCAGCAAAAACTGACTACAAAATAATGAGAAGGATGGGAAAGCCTAGAGAACTTGAAGGCTGTGGCGGTATCTAGAGAGGCTGAGGGAGATCTAGAAGATGATTCAGAGGAAGTAGAAGAAATACTGGAGGAGATCTGGAAGTGTTTTTCACATGCGCAAATTGAGAAATCAACATAGTGCTTGCAGTTATAAGTTACATATATTGAATAGTAAATCTGTATATGGGCCTGCACAAAACAAGCAATTAGAAGAGTATCACAGACAAAAATGGATTAGAAGCGTAGATGTTGGGGGCATGAACCTCTGACTGAAATAGGTTGTAAAGGAGAAAATGCTCAAGCAGTGCAGCTGAACAATGAAGACAAAAGGTGAGCATGCTGAAAAGTGAAATGAGAGAGAGAGCGAATTAGGGGATAAGAGAAAAATGATGAAGAAGGAAGCTGGCACTGGCAGGTTTGCCACAGAACAAAACATTGGCAAAGTCAAATGCTAGGAGGCTAAAGAGTACAAAAATTAAAAACAGTAAAAGACAAGGGAAGATTGCAATACGGGAAAGGAAAGAGGAAGCCAACACAAGAAAGGGAGATAGTGACCAGTGTGACAGATTCTTTAATTTATTATTAGTGCAAAGGAGCTGCTGATCTTGCAAACTGGCCACTGTGCTTCTCACACCAATACTTTGCTTGGTCTCTTTCAGAACATAAATCCGGGTTCACAGGAGAGGGCTCAATGGATGTTTTACATGTTTGGCACCTGATACATTGACAGACTGCACACAGGAGACCTTCAAGTATTTTTAGATCCATCTGAAGACTGGAGAATCTCTGAATTTCTTCACTCTTTGGTTAAGTGCAGAGAGATTCTAAAGTCTCTCCCATTACAATATGCAGCTGTTGTTTTGGTGACATTTTGGCTTAGAAGTATGGGATAAAAACTGATCTAAGTGCAGTTCTCGACATTTTTGGCTGTAATTAAATTCTGGATCTTGCTTGTGAGGGATTTTTAAGGAAGAACTGGAAATCACTCCTTTCTGCTGACTGGCTAAATAACCTATCTGGCTTATTTATTTCTAATGCAGATAATGGAGGGAAAAACACAGAGGATAGGGAATCACTTGCAGCTCTTCTGCATGCAGATCCATTTGGTGGGGGCTACTGTGATGAAATAGGAAGAAAAAGCCTGGTAGACTAAAAAATAAAACTCTTCAACATGTAAAGGCACAAATAAATGGTAGGAGTTTAAATCACAGAGGCTCAATTCCCTGTGGGGGCCACTTAGGAAGAATTACTTGACTCAGATGCAAGAGCCAGAAGGGATCAACAGATTGTTAGTTTGACCTACTGTGTAACATGGCCATAGTATTTCATCCAACTAATTTTGCAGCTAGTGTAAAGCCTGTCTTTCTTGAAGTTAGGTGGGCTTGATATGGAGGGGTTGAATAACTCAATGCATATTAATAGTTTCTCCTTGGGTAGTTTATTCCTTCTTGTTTAAAATAGGTTGATCTTACTTTATACAGTTCAGACTCTTTTTTCTTTTTTTTTTTTTTTTTTTTTTTTTTTTTTTTCTTTTTTGTTATTTTTGCTGTTAAGGTTTTTTTGCTTTGTTGGAAGCCTTCATTACCTGTTATGTTCTTGATGTGAAAGATGCTTATGGAATGAAAAGAGTACACTAGGTACAAAAGATATGTGAAAAAAGGCATCCAGGCAGCAGTAATATGAGTGACTGGAATGGGGAACATCTGTTTCAACAAAATTGGCTCATCATGAAGTATACTGTGTATATGTAGCTGGGCTCCCCTGCCGCTGATGCACTGCTGTTCCAATTTGCACCTAGGTAATGGTGGTTGGGGTACAAGCTCACTGACGGCTAGACACTGCGATAACAGGGTAAAGGGGGCTGCACTGGACACAAGGTGATTCAAGCTCTTGGGACATTTTTGGCAATGGTGGCTGCCTATGTGGGATGTAATAAGGAGGGAAAGAGTGTGAAATGGCAGACAGTGTGAGGCTGCAATGAGTCAGCCACTCCGAGGGGGCTGGAAGAAATGTATAGTCTGTATAAAGCAGCCCTCGGCTGCCCTGAGCTGGAGGCGAGGAGTTTGGGTTTCTGCAAATCCAATTCCTCTGATATTCTTGGCAGTCAGGGGAGGAAACTCACAGCAGAGAGCTCTGGTGTGTGCAGAGTGATGATTCTTGGGCTGCCTTCTGGGAAGGCAGGCCAACAAACGTGGCTACCATGTCCTGCAACAACAGTCCTGAAGAGGGAGCATAAACTAATAGGAATGTCCAGAGCAATATAATATGGATCCTTTCTGATGGACTAAGAAATGTAAGACTAATGGCTACAGCACTGCACAACTATTGACAGAAATAGTTCACATATAGATGTCTTCAATAACCGATGATTTGGTTATTAAATCAAACCTTCTTGGCAAGAGAAAGAAATTCAATGCACTAATTAAAATTGTTCTTCCTGGAAGATTTTTTTTTTTTTGAGAAGTTCATAATTTTACAATCTCCATGCCATCACTTATTCTTGCATTACTTCTTCTAAATACTGGGTTTGTATATACCCTTTTCCTGTTCAAACACAAGGGTCCTTTCTCCATATAACTGCATTTTGGAGTTTCAAATTTTTTTCTCAGGATTTCTCTTTCTCTTTTTAAAGGTACTAATTCAGAGGATCTGACATTTTTCTTACCAATCTTTGTTAGTGACAAGTATTATCAAAGGTATCGTAGGAGTATAATTGTGAGATAAACACAGTTCTGGTGAAAAACGTACTAGGTGGTCACATGGGGAAATGTCATTAACACTGTGTAATTTACTTGGAGTAGTCCAGCCTTGGAATGTGTGGCAGTATTTCTCTTCATGAAAAATGATTGTTGCTTCAGCTGCAGCCATATCCATCTTCCTGGGAAAACTTCCAGCTTCAAAGGGAAATCTGGTGGTACACATTTGAACTATGTTCTTAGCTGCAACATAACGTTTTTTGTCTTTTGGTTGTCCACTGGAAATGGTAATGAAAACAAGGCATGCGTTCCTTTCAGCCTTAGTGTAACCTTTCTCTTCCTCAGGAAAGAAAAGTTGCTGAATACAGAGGGTAATTAATTTACTGACATTCTTTCAGATGCTTTGATGATATGCTCGGAGGAAGGGTCTGCATGCTAATCTGTAGAGTAAAATCAAAGGGTGACACCTAACAAGGTGCTGTAAAAAAATAAATACATCGGTCTCCTAAGTAATGTCTTCACAACAACTAAATCATATTAAACACAGATTGATTTCATAGTCAGGTTCTTATCTTCAATTACCAAAATGTTTTGTCATAGGAAAATCTTCAGTGGAGCTAATATTACTGCTTTACATACAAGAGAAAAGAAATACTGGTAATGGGAAAAACATATAACAAACATTTCCAAACTTTCAGAAAAGCAAGCCAGAAAGTAAAATTAATGAATAATGAAATGGACTTCCCTCATTTGTTTTCTCTCCATGAGCAAATGAGCTATAATATACAGTAAAAATAAAGAAGCCCTAGCAATTGATGACCTCTCACCTTTACCCAATCTAAGCTACTTTTTAAGGCATTTTTTATACTCTTGGTTTATTTATTGTTCCTCTGCTGCTTCCAAGTTGAACTTCTGATAGGATCCCACCAGAGTTTTGGAGGAAGCAAAATAGAGCAGCAGAAGCAAAAGTTATTAGTTGGAATGATGGTTACAAAAATATGTGCAAAGTAATTATATCAGGGCTGTTCCTGTCTCACTGGGATACAAATATTTTTATTGATGTTTGTTCTCAGGCCCTTTGGGAAATTATCAGACACATTGAAATCCTATGATAAGTTTCCCATGGCTTCTCTATGACCCTTCCTGTTGCTCCAGGGTGCACTAATTGCACATGTACATGAAATGTAAATTATTTCATATAATAAAGCCGATTCTAGGGAATGTCTTATCCACTGTGTGATAGAGTCTGGCTTGAAGAAGATACACAGTGGAAAGCAATTAATTTCTGCTGTTCTTCTTTTTCTGGTAAAAGTAATTCCTGTGTTTTTGTTTGCATTCTATCTAGTCAGCAAGAGTTCATAATGGAGTATGGAAAATATACAAACCAGAAGAGATTAAATCCAATTTTGTACAGTTTAATTTAAAATAACATGGAGATCTGTACCAGTCAGCTGCAGTAAACCACATGCATGGCATATGTGATATAGCCAACATTTTTCAGGGTTATCCATTTTTGCTTTTTCAAATACCTAAATATCTACACATCTATACACATACCAGCATATGTACATACACACATAATAGGCCATTCAGAAATTCAGCTGGAAATTTCTCTTCAATTTTTATTATATTGTTGGTATGAATTTATACTAAATATTATTAAGTTTTATATACATAGTAACTTATTAAAAATCAATCTATTTTATTGATGGTACCTGTAACAGAAAATGTATTCCATCACCTTGACAAAAACCTTGTTAAGGATTTGGAGTGGGCTTTTAAATTGAAGTATTGATTTGCTTGTTCCTCATTTCTAATGATCTGAAAACACTTTTATTAATTTAAACAAAACAAAGCAAAAAGCAAGATATTGAGGTCTTTTTCCTAAATCTTGTGCTGTGATTACTTCTCTTGCTATTTTCAGGCCTTTGAGTTGACATCTGAGACAGCTCATGCAGAAACAACAGTCTTTCCTGCCTACCACTTAAAATCATACAATGGAGAAAAATAATTTTTATTTTCTGAAGATACACAGATTAATGTGGATTTTTACAACATGCAAACATGCTTTTATTTCTATTTATAAATTACCTGTTAGATCTGTGAGGCAAAGGGTAACTTTAATCTTAGCACTTCCTGGATTTTGACTCTGTAACTGCATTATTATCCTTTAGTATTTGTTTATCTGTCACATACAATGAGCACAGTTTTGTAACCTCAAATAACTTGAAACTAACACTTAGGTGATAGAATCAGTGATGAAGGTGAAATAATTTCTTCTTGTGTTTTTCATGGCATCAAAGCATCCTACAAATACTGCTAAAAAGAGGGTCTGCATATTAATTCTGTCAAAAGGTGAGAAACTTATGTCATGCTGACAATAAATTTGGTCCAATATAAATCATGTTTAACCCCTGAGGCAAAGTGCAGGTTAAATGTAATTTGCTTTTAATCCAGGTGCTACTCATTTGATGAACACCCTTAGTTATACATAGCAATAAAACTGAATTAACTGTTGAGCTTACTGGTGCTGCAGTGTCACAAGGTCTTGCCTGCTATAACTTTCCTTTGCACACTGATGTTTTGCAATGCAACATGTTCTAATTAAACAACCTGATTTTATTTATCTGAAAGATTTTTGTAAATACAGTTTTGTGTCACAGGCCTGAAAATTTACCTGGTTGGAGGATGTGATTCTGTAAGAGCCTGTTTGACAAGTTTGCTTCACATCTGCCTTACCAGCACACGAGGCACACTGAACATTTCCAACAGGTACTAGACTTTGTTTGCAGTAGATCTCTGTTGCTTAGCAGAACACTTGTTCTTGGCATGACCCTACACAAACAATACTTGATGTGAATTTTAAGTTTTCACTCAGGACAAGTGAAGTTTGTTATGCAGAAAGGAGCAGCATGAAAGCGGCCCTGCTGGCTCGCTCTTGGCACTGCCACCAGAGAACGCTTGCCATGGGAATATTTGAACCAGTGGTGTTTTCTTGTAGCAATTATTTATCATTGTTTCTGCAAGAATTAACTTCCACGGAAAATATGAAGCTTGCAAAAGTTAAATTTGGAAAAGTGTTGAAAACAGTCTGGTCGAAAAGTGTGAATTTTTGAATGAGAAGAGCGCCTACGTGGGAGATGGATTTAGGACTCATTATTCTTATCCTCCTCTGCTGCTTGGACTCCACCATGACGCCCGTATGTCCCTTCTCACCCAGGCCAGAATGGAAAGAGATTGAGAGAGGGGTCCCTGTGCAAGGATGCANNTCGCATTCCGCTCCAGGAAAAGACAGATTTTACCCCAAATCTGAGAGGTCCCTGCGCCCCCCCCTCAGCACCCGGCGGGCCGGGGGCGGGGCTGCCCGTCCCGGTGACTGACATCCGCGCTGGCCAATCGGCGGCC
>VWZU01012295.1:148085-185663 GCA_013397095.1 Sterrhoptilus dennistouni | reverse complement strand
CCCTCCTTCCCTCCGTCCCTCCGTCCGAAGTGGGCATACCGAGCATAGGGGCGACAGCACAGAAACGCAGCCTGAGGGGACATGAGGGAGTTTTGATCCAAGCGGAGGTAATGGGTGTTTAGGAGGACAGGAAAAATTAGATGCCATACGTGGTCTCAGGAGCCTTGGATCTGAATAACCTTGGCAATTCTTGTTTTCGGGCAGAGCTGTGGAAGAGTGGTTGGGTGAAGAGGAACCATGCTTTTCCTTCTCTCCCGAAGTCCAAGCCACTCTTCTGCCTGGCCAGCAGGCACGGGGACCCCTGAGCTCACAACCCAGTTTTACTCGTTTTCACCTGATTTTCCTGTGAAGATGGTACTGACACCCTGCCTGGCCTGAGCCTCGGTCAGCTGCGGTTTAATTAATGCAGTCTTGTGTCCTGTCCCTGTCCAACTAAAACAGTGATTTCCCTGAGTTCCAGATGGTCAGATTCCTGCAGAGGTCAGGGGCCCAGTTGTAAATGAGGAGAAAGGTCAATCCACAAAGATTTGTGTTACTTTCTACCCTTAGACCATCTAGCTTGTAATTCATTCATGTGTATTAGTAGTTACTGTGAGGATAATGCATTTGTTGTCTGTAATTTGTTTCTGCAGAGGTTTGCCTGGCCTGGCAACAGTAGTGTGTGAGTATTTACCAGATCAGATGTTCTGACTTCTTGGTTCCCCACTCTTCTAGAGGAGTGGACTGAGTTCATTTATGTGTATGTTTTAAGGACAGGAGAATAAAATTGCAGTACTCATGGCCAACAATGTAGACATTGAAAGTAGAAATGTTACTCTCTGAAAGGCAGCCTGGCGCATAATAGCTGATTGTCCTGTATAACAAATTGTTTTTTTAGTTCTGTTCCTGGAAAATATGTGGCACATAACAATAATGAAAAGGTTTACTAAAACGACATTTTGTTTTGCTTTGTTTTGTTTTGTTTGGAAGGAACAACAGAAATAGCAAACTTTGCTGTCCAAGTGGTTTATCTTAAAGCATATTGCAAACTTTATTCTTAAGGTACTGTAACTGAACTGATTGCTCAAGTTACAAACAAATACCATTTCCTTCATTACAAATTTATATATTTTATTAAAATTTACTTTTCTATCTACTTAACTCTGTAGGACATTGATTTGTAGTTGAATGCACTGGTTTATAAACAGGTGAAATTATGGCTACACAGAAGGGACCTCAGACATTTGGAGCCACATTATCTGGGGACATTTCAGGTTTATATTCCATATGTTTTTGGTGGCACATGGAATTTAATTCTGTTCACTAAAGAATTAGAAAACTGGACAATACAGACCAATGCTTCAAATACAAAGTGAGTAAAACATGATCATTAAACATGACAAGTTACATAATCATCAGGACGCAGGGTACCAGTAAAACTTGATGACCTTTATCCATGTCATCTCACACCAGTTGTAAATCACTGTTGATTTAATCTGGAGGAGAGAAATAGAAATGTAGAAGAATGATGCTTTTAAGATTTTTTACAAACAAGAGCCTTCAAAATGAGTGCTATAATGCCGTTAAGGTTCTTGCTGGACATGATGAATGTTTTGATAGCCCTCCTAGCACCTAGAATGTTTTATGTAAAGATTTAGTAGGCAAACCTTTCTTTTTTGTGTCACTACATCATGAGTGTTCTGCAAAGTATTAGGATGTGCTGCATAATTCATGCAAAATGCAACAGTGAGTATTTAATAATATCTTGTTAGGTTTTCACATTTCACAAAATAATTGGAATGTCCAGAGTTTTGCTTTTAGACATTTTCCAACTTAAGATAATTTCATCTGCTGCTCTAGATTCTTTCAGTTTTTCTTCTGCTATTGTGGCTCTCTGCTCATTGTTTTGTTTTTGTATTATAGTACCTGGTCTGTCTTGCTGTGTTTAGTTATTTCCATAGTAGTCACATTATCTATTTGAGTATCCTGTTCATAACAGAAGTACCAAAACCCTTAGTTGTGGGATCATTTATCAGCAGAAGCACTTTTTTCTATTCAGAGAAATCAATCTATTAAGATCGATTTACACTGTAAAAGAAAAGAGCATTTATCCCTTTAGATTACTTTATCCTGTGTAATGTTACTGCAGTATTACTGCAGTTAATTGGGAAAAGTGTCTGTCTTTCACTGAATCACGTTACACTATCCTTGTCTTGTTATGGACCTTTGCAAACACATGCAGACAAGTCTCAGACACACCCACAATTTCTCTCTTGTCTAAGTCCTACAGGGTACATCTTTGAAGAAACTTCCAGATTTGTCTAACCAACACTTTAGACAGTGGGGAAAATGTTCACTAGAAGATTCCTAGACAGTTCTAGCCTGTTTGCAAATACCAGAACGCAGTGGCTTTTTAACTGGGCCTGTTTGGTTTTGAGTATTCTTGTCCTCTCCTCCCTTCGGGCTGCATCCACTTTAAACAAAGGCATAACCACCACACTCTGGGCTGCAGATCACATGGGGGAAAAGGGGTATGTGCACTTGATCCTCTGCTAGAACAAGCTCCACACTTGCGTGTTTCTGAGTGTGTATTGCTCCTAAAACATTTAAGCCAGTGATACTAGGTGTTACGGACTAACAAAGTCTTGAAGCTGACAAAAGTGAAGTATATGACAATATTTGTATGTTTGGAGCTTGCAAGTGGTTTCTTGAGAGAGGAGGATGCATAAAAACATGGATCATGCTCAGCTGTGAAAAGATGAAGCGTCTTGACATAGTAAACTTTGGATTTTCTACATCAGTTGTATTTATTTAAGTTCCATAAAATAATAGATTATTCTTTTCACATGACTGAAGGAAATGATTAGTCTCTGGGACTAAGCAAAGGAGATTCCTTCAGCCAGAAACTGAAGAGAATGTAGTGCTGAGCTGGAAAAATCTGAGGTTTTCAATATGTGGTTAATTTGCTAAAAATATTGTTGGAAATATAAAAATGTTTTTTCCTTTTATCTTTCAGTGAAAAACAGATCCAACAGTAAGATACTACAAATTGTCCAATATTTTTGTCCAGCTTACATTTGAGTACTTTGTCTTAATGGATTTCTAAAATGATTTATAATTGAGCAATATAAAACATTTAGCACAAAAGAAAGTAAAGCTCAAGATGTTGGTTTAATTTCATTTGCTTTCCCTTAAAGAATAATGAGAAGCCTCACAGAAAAGAAATTATTTGGAAAAAGCCCGAAGCGATGCTTTTTGGCACTCAACAGAGGGTGTCAGTTTGGTCCTTTCTGACACCTCTTTTATATGTAAATATAATGAGAACCCAGGAGAGTAGAGAAAAAAGACTTACCTTTATCTTGACTGTAAAGTTAGGGATCAGCCTTAGAAAATCCTGTGACTGGGCTGATTCGATATTGGGGTGCTAGAAAATCTGAATTCCATTTCCCTTCTTTTTCAGACTTGCTGTGCTATGCTTGGCAGATCACTGATTTCATCTCTCTGTATCTTATATCCTCTTATACTGAGTTTTCTCCTTTGTCTTTTTACACAGTCCAGCCCAGACTGAAAAACAAGGATGTCTGGGTGCCCTTGTAGTACAAGAAGCTTTTGCTTGTTGCTTCTCACTTAAAGCTATTTGAGACATTTCCAATTTATATAACAGTAAAGTTAGGTATTACAAGTAAAATCTTCTTTTAGGATACTTGTGAATTTAATCCAATGTACGTAAGTCACCCTTGTTAGATGGCCCACATAACAACATGGTGTCACAAACAGAAAGCTTATGATTCCAAGCACTGTATTGTGGACAGGCAGAATAAGTATACAGCATTGAGTGTAGTATTGAAGGAAGGGAAAACAAAGGGAAAACTCAGAGTTAAGTGTGGTTTTACATAAATAGGGTTCACACAACCAAGAGTTCTTGAATCCAAGATAATCAATTAATACATTCCTTTCTGCAAGCTAAAATTAGTCAATTCTTTTTTTGGCACTTACAAACTGATCTGTACCCGAGCTTCTGCTAGGCTTTTGTATTTGCCACCATTTTGGACCCATATGTTTTCCTCTTAATTTATGTGTCTCTGTAGCCTTTCATCCTCTTCCTCAAGCAGATCAACCCAGGCAGACATTCTCATAAATCTGTTATGGGAGTCCTGATTTTCGTAAGCACTCTACGATTACAAATGACCTCTCCAAAGAGCCTCCTGGACTTAAGCCACTGTCACCTGAAGCAAGTACTCCATATAAATCCTTCTCAGTTTTATCAAGCATTTTGGAAAAAAAAAATAGCAAAGTAATTGGTTCCCACTGCTTACTTAGCTAGTTTATGGTCTTCTTGGAAATTGTGTCTGCTTTTAGATGAAGCCAAGCATGTCCAAGGAGAATTTTTTAAAAATTGTCTCTGCTTGTAGTTGAAGTCCAACATGTCTAAGAGGTTCTTGGGATATTTTTGACATGTAAGCTTGAAAGCTCTGTGACCTTTGTTTTAGCTCTGTATTTATTTGGTGCAAGGATTTATCTTTCTGTGCTAGCAGATTAGAACAGGGACAGTGAACTGCCATATAGATTAAATAGATTTTACAGTTTGTTACAGCTACACATGGAAAAGCTGTGATACCAGTCAGCATCCATTAACTGTACAAAAACAGATTTCCCAAATTCTCTCAATTGTTCCTGTATTTTGTCTATTGAATAAGTGTGGTTATGTCCTAGTAGTAGGAACCTCCATGCAATCTATTACATTTTCCATAAGGTAAACTGGGGTTTTTTTAAGCTGGGAGGCCGTGTGGAATTCTAGCTAAGTCAAAAGCAGTAGTGTTGAGGATTCATTGAATACAGCCAGTTTAATCCCCCAGCTAACACCAGTATGTTTTGTTCAATTCAGTCAAGGAATCCAGGCTTATAAAATGACCTTGTAATGGTTTTTGAGGAATTGTTTACATGACAGAATCAAGAGAGATGAAAAACAGAGAGGGTCGCTCTTCAGAAATGGGCTGCATACAGGAAATAGGAAACGTATGTGTCAACTTTGCTTCCAAGTTCTAACACTGACATGAAACAAGGCATAATGAAGGCTGTTTCAGGGAAGTTTCCACTTCTATGGCTTGACTCACACATGGTGGCTAAGAGAAGGCAGCATAAGTGAAGCATTGTTAATAATGCTGTTGTTGCAGTTTCTGGCATGGTTTAATAATGCTGTTGTTGCCAGTGTTGCAATAATGTTATCGTTGCAATTGATTAGGTGTAGTTTAAAAACTGTATGCAAGAGTTTCTGTTCCCACTTCAGGACAAGAAAATGATGGATGTATTGAGCTATTTGTGCTCTCGTCATTCTGTTCTGTTTTGGTTAGACTGAAGCTCTTATCTTGATTCTAAACTAGCCATAGTATTTCATTTGCTTTTAATTATGTTGAATTTCTCCACTAGTTGTAAGTGACCTGCCACTGCAGTTCATGAAATTGTTTTTAAGTATTGTCCTCAGTGGAATTGCAGAGGAGAGAAATGTTTTCCCATAGCCGTATGCAATGATCAACTTACCTTCCTGCTTTATTAAAACATAATGCAACATTTTTAAAAGAAAAAAATCAGGAAAAATTTATGTTTTGAATTGTTAAATCCTAGTCCTGATTTACATTCACATCTTTACCACTGAGCTTGAGACAAGATTTGAACTGCTTGTATGCCTTTTCATTTCACACTGAATTTATAGGAAGTTTCCAAATAATAACAGTCAACTTGGCAGGAATAAATGTAGACCAAATGGTGTAATCCCCACAAGGAAGCATAATTCTCTTATGAAGTATTTACAATAGCAAGCTTGGAAGTCCAACAATAGGTTATATTGTTAATAGATTGTTTATAGCATCTTTTATTGACTGATTCATTCCTCATTGCAACAGATTAAGTCACCTAACATTCTTCATATGGCAGGCAGTTCAGTGTTCAGTGTTGCTTTAAGAATCCTCTCAGGTACAAGAAAGTTTCATTTTGACATAAATCAATAATTAGGACATAAATAGGACCTTGCAAAGTTCAGAAGTTCTCTGAAATGTTACTGAACTTTCTGATGCTCCCTTCCTGTGACCTGCCAATAACCCTTATCTCTCCTGCCTTCATGACCCTTTAATGTTTCCCTGGCTCTCCATTCCCTTCATCCTCCTAAAGAGTTTGGCTACTTCCCAACTTGGATTCATCCAACAGGCCACCCTCCTTGGAAACTCTCCCAGTCTTTGGAACAGCCTTACAGTACAGTAGCCTGAATACTAGTTTGCACATTTAAATTTCACATACTGCTGAACCTGTTATTTTGGTATCTGAACTAAAAATTCCAGTGCTATAATTTTGTGTAACCATCAGTGTACATTATATGCACCTGATATACCTGATAGCTTCAGACCTGAGAGGATACTAGAGCCACATACTCTACCCTGTTCTTCAGCAGACTGAAGTTATCAAATACGGTTTTGAATGAGATATTAACTTTGAATGCACAAATTATAATGGCCCTCAGGAATTTTATATTTAACAGCTAACTACAACATACTTGCTCACAGAGATTTGTTCCAGTACAAATCACAGACTGGGTTTGATGGTCTTCACATTTTCCAGTTTGCCTACAAATAAATACAAGCTTCACAGGAATTTTTTTGTAAAATAAGAAGATATCCCAAGTGTCCCAGAAATATGCAGCTTTGTGAGTATCTAAGCAAGCAGTGTCAATGCAGCAGTCTAAACATTTTTGTGTGCCTGGCAAAAGGATGACTACTCACATGAACTTTCAGACAACTTGTTTTTTCACTGTTGCCCCTGTACTTAGACACTCCCTAGAATATTTGTAAGAGACTATAATGAGCTCAGTTGCTTCTCAGTGATACAAAGTTAAAGTTTGTCATCTCAAAGGTAGTGACAAAATTGTGTCATTGCACTTGGGTATCGTAAAAGTCAGCCCGTGGGTTCTTTCTTAGAGGTGGGACAGATAAGGGTGAAAAGGCTGTTGAATGGGAACAAAGTCTTCAATGGTGACATGGCAAAAAAGCAGTAAAAAGATCCAAGTTGGACAGTTGCAGCACAGGAAGTGAACCAAGACACCAAGACAGCCAGTGTGGATATGTTTGTGTGTTAGGACCCCCCTATAAGTTTGAAACGATTGAGATAAAATCTGTAATATTCAGTAAGAACAAGATGGCTTTGATCAGATATTTCTTCTCTTACAGATAAAGTAGACTGTCTTTGGCAATTACCTATCTATGCAATGTGCTAGTTTCGTTTTTTATTTTTCCATGCAATTAAAACAGTAGACTTCTGTACATGTGTATGATCTGAATTATATTTTCTAATCCTTGGCAGACCAGCACAAAATATTTTAAGAAATGAACATTTAAAGGATAAAGCACAAATTTATCTGTTTATAGGAGTAGACTGGACATTGAAAAACTGAAACGTATTTAGTGCTGTCTGGAGACTAAACAAATGCAGTGCCCTTTCTCTCTCATCCAGCACATGCTTCAGCCCCCAGAGCATCAGTAGCCTTTATTAAAAACTTGCTCCATTTCATTAATAACACTTTTGTACTGGGAGAATCGAAACTGGTCAGGGATTTGAGACACCACATCAGAAGTGCTGAATTAAGATGCTAATAATAGTAAGTGCTAATAATCTCCTTCAACCAGTAGACTGGGAACGCTTTCCTTTCTGACTGTCCTTTATAGATTGGACATTGACAGCTCTCTACTGAGGGACCTTTTCTTATGTCTCTGGAGACAAGAAAATGATGTTTAAGTGTCAACTTCAAAGGCTTATAAATTGAAAACTGCCAGAAATACCAGTTCTATCAGTAACTGAAAATAATGCATATTGGTTATACACCAAACCACTTACATGTCATCAGCTTCAGTTTGTGTAAACCCATCTTCTTTCATGTCCTTCATGATTTTGCTTTCTCTCTGACCAGAATTTCAGATTTACATTGTTCAGCTGATCACTATGGATAAGAATATATTTGATGTTATTTATCTGCCATTTAAAAATATAACAGATTAGTAAGGTTAATTGTGCCTTTTGAAAAACCAGTGGTTGGTAACCTTAACTAGAGAGAACACATTTATTAATTTATACTAATTTCATTTGTTTTAGGGTTGTGTAAGAACAAAAGACAAAAGGAAAACACACAGAAACCCCCTTTATCTATTGAAACAGCCATTAGGTTCAGTGTTCCAGCTTTGAAGCCCCTAATATGCTTTGGCCCATGAAAATGGATTAAGAAGATGTAGAATCATTCTGAATAACAGACTTTGCCAAGCTCTTTATGCATAGAGAGAGAGAAGTTTCCTGAAATGTGATACCCTTAATGGAAACAAATGTCAAGAAAAAGAGTGTGAACAAAACTTGTAGTATTCTAGCCAATGGTGAAGAAGCCACTATTAGTATCTCTAGCACCTTGCCTTTAGTACAGGTTTCACTGTCTAATGTGCCAGATCTTCCCAGAATTTTTCCCGAAGTAGTACATCTAGAAACTGAATCCTGGGACAGGTGGCCAGGCATTGCAACAACAGTCAAATTCTTCAGACATGTCTCAAGCACCCTTCGCAAGAAGACCTGTCTTCAAGGTATGCTATATCTGTGGCAGAGAATTTGGGTCACATTCTATTGCTATACATGAACCCAAGTGCCTAGAGAAGTGGCGCATTGAGAACAATCAGCTACCTAAGCGCCTTAGAAGGCCAGAGCCCAGGAAACCTGAGATCCTTACTGGTACTGGTAACTATACACTTGCAGATGAAAATGAAGCAGCTTATTATAGTGCTCAAGCCCAGCTCGTACCCTGTAGAAACTGTGGCCGAACCTTTTTCCCTGATCGTCTCCCTGTGCACGAAAGGTGCTGCAAAGGAGGCAGCAGTGCTGCAAGGCTGCCAAGTGCTGCTGCTGGTACATCTGGGAAAGCACCAAGATCTGGAACTGGCTCAGCAGGTGGTGAACCATCATCTAAGGCTCGTCAAGGAACAAGCAGGGCTGCATCGGCTGTACCAGACCAGGTAAATTGCTAAGCATGTGCTGTATGAAAGGGTGTGGATGCCTCTTGATTCTTGGCACTCCAGGGGAAACTGGCTTGCCATCAAATTTCAAATCACTTTTCTTCAGAAGAACCTTTTAGCTCCATGCAAATGTTTCTCTGCTAAATAGAGGATAAGGAAAAGGGAAATACTGGGAAGGGAATAAGGGAAACTATTTATTCCTATTTATTTTGATTTTTCTTTTGAATGGGAGTAGTTGGGTTCTTTGTTGTCCTTAAAGAGTTATATCCCCAAGAGGGAAAATTGTTTGATATAGTTCCCTAGGAGATTCTGTTGAGCAGCTTAGGCAAGGTTTGGATGTCATATGTTTTAGGAGATGTTAGGTATTTTTATGTAGTTAACATGAAATGCAATGTTTCATTGTCCTGCAAGCATTCAGCACTTCAAAGCATGATTTTCATATTTTGCTGTTATTTTTAACCTTGGCATGCAATATGAGTTTATTGAGGACTGCATGTTCAAAGGCAGCAATTCAGGGTATAACAGCAAGAAAATAAATAAGACTGCACATTCTTTTTCCACTGAATTTGATTCAGGATCCAAGAATAAAGAAGCTGATTCACATTATCCAAAAGCTACACAGTGTTTTGGAAAATGGGATATTTTTTTCTGCATTTGTTTCTGCACAAGCTGTCTTTTGGCCAGTTTTGTAAGATAGATGTCTAAATTTAGGCCCAGTGTCCAAATTCAATGGCCTTTTTTTTCAAATCCAAGCTGGAATCCTGGTTGCCTACATTGCTTTAGAAAATGGGATTTAGCTCTCTGTTGCAAAAGAAATGCTATGCAGAGCATTTATTAAGATGCTTGAGAAGTCAAAGTATGTAACGTGTTAGTTTACCAGCTGCTGAGTAAAATTAAGATGATAGCATTACCCCAGCTCAAATGAGACTAAAGACTTCATGAGACTTTTTTTTTATTATGCTCTATGAGGCCACTAATTAATATATTTTGGCAAATAAAGGTTACTACACAGGCCTTTTATCAGCAAATTTTAAGTAATCCACAGGCAGTTCGGAGTGCTGCACACCTGCATTTATAGATATAGGAAAAGTGATGCTGTTTACACTACATTGTGCTCCTTCCCAAAGAACTGTCATTGCTCTAGAGGTGATTGTTCAGTGAAAGGTGTGGGTGAGAGTTTAATCTATCATACATAATTCTGTAGATTAAAAAAGAGAGGGTTATTTTCTATAGTTATGATATCATAAAAAAAAAAAAGTTTAGAGTGTGGTTTGGCACTGACAGCGACTAAAAAATGTTACCCATTTGCACAACGTATTTGTTCCCTTTGTGGATTCACTCACATCTGCTGACTAGTTGAACAACAACATTATTACCACTTTTTACTTCTGTGAGCTCTGCAGAGCCAAAATGAAGTCTGCTTAAATCTGTTCTTCCTTCTGTGTGAACAACAGGTTTCCTCATTTACTTCCAAGCAGTTACAGTTCATCAGTTGCAGCAGAACTAATGAGGCTGTACAGCTTACAGTTTGTAATTGACTTGGAGGGACTTTATTGTTAACAATGACTTTCAAGAAAGGATGATGGATTTCACCTCTCTGAGGTCTATTACTGCATTATTTTTAATGTTGTTCTTTAGTACAGAGTTATGCATTTAAGGCACAGATGGGATGGGAAGATTGAAAGAAATACCCTGTGATCCAAGGGGTTCTTCAGGACTCACAGACAGCTTATAAGAAGTCGTCAAAGGAAGCCACTTTCCTGTAGGTTTAAATTCTCTGTGAGAGGATCTTCATTTCCAGTTGAACATTTTGAAAGGTCCACACATTGAAGAGTGTGGAAAAGTGCTAATTAAGGCACTATTATGGAGTAATTTCAGATTAGTTATGAACAGGGACAAGGTCTATGTCTCCACTAAAGTCTTCCTCTTTTTCCAGCATATGGTTTTAATTTTGCTCACCTTACCAGCTGCTTATTAATTCTGTTAAAAAATAGTGCTTCACTAGTGATGGAGTGAAATGGCTACTGTTTTGGTCCTGGCTGGAAAGCATTTGGGGCAGTCCCTGCCTTATCTAACAGACTTACTGTGACAGTGCATTATTTGAGTACTTGTTTAAAGTCCTGATTCAGCAGAACATCAGAGGAAAGCAGTAACTGAAAAAACCCCTGTCCAGCCTTTATGTACGTGTATTTAAGAGTAGTAGTGTCAAATAAATTTAGGCAATGAAAGATGCCCTAAATGAAAAAGCTGTATTTTCCTCATTTTTAAAATAAAGTTTTGACTGATTTAGTGGTACACCATGTAAAGTGCATTTTAACTTCATAACTGCAAGCACTTCACCCTGTATGCCTCTGCCTGTGTGCCCTGTAATTCTCTCTCCTTTACCAAGTGTGGCATCAACTAGGCCAGTATCATTACTGACAAACTCTTTTTCAGTTCTGCTTTAAATGTCTTTAGAGGTGGAGACTGAACAGCCTCTGTGAGCTGTCTCTTCCAGTACCTGTCCTTGCTCTCAGAATCAATGAACACATTTGAGTTAATCATGTCTGGCTGTGTAAAACAACAGCCTATGCCTAGAGACTCTCAAGGGTCACATCAGCTCAGAAATTCTGCTTTGGATTTTACTGTTCTATCCCAAACAATGCAAGTGGTGTCTGCAGCTACTGAAACTCAGACTTGCACTGAAACAGAGTCTGTGTTCTATTGTTTAATAGACAAAAATTTGTGATACATGTAAGTGAGCATCAATAACTTGCTGTGTGTATATGACTTATGGGATTTTTGACAATAGATAACGCTGATCTTAAAAGCCTATTAGATGGTGCTGCCATCTGCTGTTTTCTTCTTATCTGGTTAACTACCTAAAAAGATTCACTGATCTTCCTTTGTTGAATTGTAATCATTTTAACACAGTGTAAGTCTTGAAAATTTGTGTAGCAAGAACTTTGATGTTATATTTTGCTCTAGCATGAAGTCATTTAGCATCTTGGTAAAGGGAAGACTTCTACAGGTGCAGTATAGTTCTACTGAAGGTGGAAAGTCAATGATGAGCATTTTTTGCCTCATTGCAGTGGTTTTGAACACCTTCCTGGGAGAAGACTGACAAATAAATTTGCAAATATAGAAAGTTAGATGAGAAAGAACAGTGAATGGATGCTTCAAATGAAACTTACTGAGTATTTTCATTGGGAATGACTGGGCTTCCATCCTTTACTTGTACATGGATGCCATATTCATTGTACTGACTTAATTTAAAAAGAAAGCACATCGGGAGCAAAATGGGATATTTCATGCTCTAGTGGAGTAATATTTTTAATTATATGCATCATCTTGCAGAATTACCTTGTTGTTCAGGGAAATTTTCTACACAGGCATATGATCCTAACATGAGTGCTGTTGTGTCTGAAAGATGGTGTAGGCTGTGAAGTGCAGCTTTGGATAGTCATGAGAACCATGCTATACCTTGTCCCCGATCCTTGTGCAAAATGTATTATTTACTTGGCAGAGAAGAAATGTGTGGAAAGGGCTGCTTTCATAGAATGCTGCTGCTAAGTGCTTGTACCAATCTTTTCCTGAGCCTCCAATCCTTGGGCAATTCAAGTCTATGACAAGAGCTCCATCCTAGAGCAGAATGCCGTTCCTCTTCCCATTAAAATACATGGATAATTAAACAAATAAGAAGAGCAGAGCTGTGTGCAGTCCTGGATGATAAATATTTATGTAGGAGAGTTTGGGATTCAGTCTTATTGTGTGTACTTAAGAAGAAATAAAAAGCTTTGTGCAGTATGGAAGGATTTGACCTCATGTAACACCATAACAGCAGCCTGGGGCTAACCTTAAGTAATGTCAGGTCTATTGAAAATACATAGTTGCATGGTCCTCTGAGCTAAATAACTTCATTCATAGTCACGCAGACATACTTAGCAGTCTTGGAGTAAAAAAGAAAATACTGAGACACCAGAGGAAAGCCTAACTACACTGTTAGGTATTTGTAGGTATTTTTATAATAACACACATCCTCAGGAACAGACCTTCCCTACAACCATTTTTGAAAGTTAAAAACAAAGCAGTGAACAGACAGCCTAGCCACTGGCTTGTGAGTAGTTTGGGTTGGAAAATTGTGGTGTTTCCAAAAATAGTTTAGTTTCAAACTGCAGGCCTCCAGATGTGACATTTGGGATAGGCACACTGAAAATAAAAAAGAAATGAAGTGTAAATATCATCAGCTGTAGAAATTCCAAGTAAAGCTTATCATATCTTGGATTCCACAGTTAAAAAAAGAAAAATCTGTTACTACCAATAGTTAGGTTAATTTCTTTCAGGTTTTAAACATGTGTACAGAGAAGAATTTATGCATATAATTGTATGTGTGGTGATGGGTCAATCTCAGTATTTTTCTGAAATAAAAGTAATTCTATCCTAAGAGTGACCTGATTCCTTTTAATTAATTCTGCTTTCTCCTGTTGTTTCTGTACTATTTTGAGTTGTGGAAATTGCAAAAGACAGACATTTCTATTTAAAAAGATTTCTGCATTTGTACTAGGATTTCTTTTTCCTTTTCTGTTCATATATGAAGAGTCCCTACAAACTGAATGTGTAAAATTGCTCTTTCCTCATTCACAGCCATTAAGTAACCGTTTAAATGAATGGCAGGAACCTAGCTAAAGAGAACTTGTGGGGAAAGTGTGTTCCCAGTGATTTTACACCTAGCACATTTTTAAGAAACCATTTCTAAAACAGTATGACCATACCCACAGTAGGCATGCACACTAAAAATAGTTCTCTGACCTCAGGAGTTTAAATTGTAGTATCCTTATCTAAAGCTCTCCAGAGCCTACAAATAAACGTATAGTGTCTTCAGAAGACTTTGTACTTGGACCCAGAGTCTTACTTCAAGATCAGACAAATTGTAGCTCATGACTTGAAAAGAAGTAAGTGAAATTTGATAATAAAAGTTTATAAGGTGTTTTTAAAACAGCTGTTGCTGTATTCATCTGAAAAATGGGAAAAGGCTGTATTTTTATATATATTAGAAAATATGCTTATATAAAATACTGTGTTATCAAAGATAGCAAGGAAATTCCATTTGAAAGTCAAGAGGATGAAAATGTCCTTGGAGAGCCTGTCTTTGGATGTAATATTTTAAGACACTGTGAGAACTTTCCAGATGAAGTCCAACTTTTCCCAGAAAAAATACACTTTATAGAGTAGTATTTCTTTCATGTAAGTGAGATTACATGTGTGATACGGGAATGCAATCTTATGCAGGTTGTTCACTAATGACATTTTCAGGCTGTAACATAAATACAAGAAGAGCTGTCCAGAATTTTGTAAACACATTGATGGGCTGACAGAAGGAGTCATAAATACGGGAACAGGTTATGCTTTGTCTTACACAGCAGCAGAGGAAAAAATGAAACCCCCACCACACTTGTTTGAGTGAGAAAGGTTTCCTGTATTTGGTCTGGCGTGGCTGTCTAACTTGAGGAGGGCAGGGAATAGCTCATCTCTTACTGGTATTCTGCAGTCAGAAGTGTAGGAAGTGCTGGCAGTTGTGAGATCCATCTGTGTGCCTCAAAGTTCTTCTCTACAGCATGTTTTTATCCTACTTCCTGGAGCACGGCTGGTACCGACACCACGCCTAGCCCAAGACGCGCTTAAGGACACAGCTGAGTCCATAATCTGCAATACCACAGTAATTATACATTTTTCAGCCTTAGATTATGTCTTTGTGAGATTTGAGGTTGAGTCTTTTCCTTCTGTTGTTGAGAAGTTTTCTCTGAGAACAAAAGCACATATTCAGCGTGGAAACAATGACTTGCTTAGAGTCCAGTTCTGCCCTTGCTGCAGTCACTGGCAGAGTTCACACTAAGGCCTTTGGGATAAACAAACAGCAGTTCCTATTTTACCCTTCATCCTGAAATATCATGGATTGGTTTTAATCTTTGAAGGCCAAGAATTCCATCAGCTAACTGATCCATGGCAAAAGTCGGGTAAAGAACCACAATGACCTCTGGGGAGAGCTGTCCTCACTGTCTAGCTTAACTAAGAGATACTAAGACTGGAGACAGTACTTTGAGCTTTGTTCTGATGGAAGATGGAATCTTTCTGTAACTGTACTAGACATCAAGAGTTTGGCTGATTAAGCTTTTGTTGCTGCTTTCCATTTTATTTCTGCTTGGTAAGTAAATGGCTTCAACCATTTAAGGTGGATGCTGCATTGTAAGCTGATGGAGCAGAGGTGGTGTTTATGCATGTGAAGACTTAGCATTTTCATGAAGTTGAAGGTATGAAAATAAAAGAGATGAAACTTTACACAGCTAAGTATTGATTAGTCACACACATTAATTTTCAGCCCAGCATCTGCATAAAAAACCTGCCTGTTCCAGGTGCCCAGTTAATGAGACAATATCTTTTACAACAAGCCTCTGGAGTGATTCTAAATAAAATCAGACTGAAATAAACAGTTACACAGATTTCAGAGATACCAGGTTCCTTATCTACGTGATTGCTTTCATACAGAGTCATTCTGATTCAAAATTAATATTGAAAACAATTTTTCTTCTTCTTTACCATTATTTGCAGGCAAAAGTGGTAAGACGGCCACCAACAGTGATTTGCTACATATGTGGCCGTGAGTATGGAACCAAATCTATCAGTATACATGAGCCACAATGCCTGAAAAAATGGCACCAAGAGAATGACAACCTCCCCAAGCACTTGAGAAGGCCAGAACCCAAAAAGCCTGAAGTCAGAACTGTGCAAGGTAAGCTACAGACCTAATTAAGAGAGATGAGCAAAAAATGGGAAGAATTTTAAAAGATATTTTAAAGCAATATGTAAGCAGTTTGCAGGTACTTTTTTTCTCCAAGTTTACTTTCAAGACCTTGTTTTAAGATTTCCTTCTGCTTCACAGAAGGAAATCTTAAAACAAGGTCTTGAAAGTAAAAGTAATCATTATCTGTGGAACATGCCTCCTGGGACACTCCCCTCTGTGTGCCAATGTGTCCTGAATCAAAACACAAATAGATTAGCAACCCGCTTCACAGCTACATTACTACTTTTTGACTTCTTTTAATGCTGTAGACAGTCATGTCTTAAAAGGAGCAAAAACATGCAAGAATAACATGCAGACATGACACAGAATCATTAAAATAAAATAACCTCAGGCAACATAGGTATAGATACTTCAGCCAGATTCTTCTACAGTTGACAGCCTGTAGATGTTTTTGATCCCTTCTAGATTACAAGTCTGAGAAGCTTTCATTATGAGACAGTGTAAAATAAACACAGTGGAGAAAAACATATGTAGTACAAAATAAACAATTTCTTTTTGCCAGTTTTACATTATTGTGCTGTGGACTCTGTTTTCTAAGATTCCACTTCAAATCAATGAACACTGAAGATCCCCAGCACCCACAGAGACGGCCTGTCATATGTATCCCAGGGTCATATGTTCACTGTAGGATGAAAAGGAATTCCTATCCACGCTTTGCCTGGAAGCTGTTCCCAAGACTTCCCTATTCCCACATAAAGTTATTTCACCTTTCCTGCTTGATGCTTTCCCTGGCCCTGCCAGCTGGTCTGAACTACTTTGGGCCAAGTTTGGACCACTTCCTCACAGTCATTTAATTCACACACATTTTTTTTTATATTCTCCACAATTTCCCTCAGCTTCCCATAATGTCTGGAAAAGTAGACAAAGTCTCCTACAACTCACTTGAGAAGGAGTCATACACTAGATCAGTTTACAGCAGTACAAAGAAATATGTCCTCAGAAGACATGCAGAAGAGAGGCTCACTGAGAACACTAACCAGATGTTCAAAATAATAATCAAAGTTCAAAAAATATAAAATTGGAATTTGGTTAACAGATGCCAAGTGGCATAGTTGAATATCCAGTAAAAGATGTGTTCAAAAGACATCTTCATTGTATTTTCTCTTTGGATGTTAAGCACTTTTTAATTACTACACACTGTGTGGTAAAACAGATGGAGGAAATGAGAATTCCATGTGAAAGACGAGGATGCAAAAGGCAAATCAGGTTATTTTGAAATGCACTATTCTTATTTTGAAGGAGTGGAAGCAGAAAGACAACCACTCTTTGAGAAAACAATCTAGCAGAAGGCTCCCAGATATGAATCAGAAAGTTGTCTCATTTACTCAATGAGTCATATCAGGCGCCTCGCATCTCCTGTGAGGTGTTGCATGCCCACAGTTCCTCTGGGGATACTGACCTGCTTCCAGAATCTGTCCCTAAATTCCTGCTGATGCAAGCCTGATCGGTTCTGTAGCTTGAGCTAAAATTGTTGTTCCCCCTGCAGCTGCCTCATACTCTTGGCCTTGAGAAAATAATCTCAGTGTTATTCTTTTTCCATAAGACTTACTCTTGATCATGTGGTAAATGCTATAACTGACCTTCAGACCACATGCATGTACTGCATGTCTCACAGCTTCTCAGCTCAGGGGGGAGGGATTACCCCTGTTGTTGAATTAAATAGACAATTTTCAAAAAAAGCTCAGAAATATTGACTGCTTACATAAAACTTTTTATAACTTACATAAATCTTTTTCTGAAAACTCAAGTGTCACAGGAAGACAACCACTGCCCTCATTACACAGTGCTTTGTTTGTGGAATGCCTAACACATGCCTGCAAGGAGAAAGTCATCTCTCTTTCTCCCTCTCCTTTTTTTTTTTTTTTTTAATATTCCATAAACTTTCCAAAGTACAGAAAATACACATTCATTTCCTGCAAGCAAAGGGGATATTTGTCTCAGCCAAGAAAAAAAACACTACTTGGTTGCTCTTCTAACAGAAAGAACATTAGGAACAGGCATATTAAGAGATCTAAGGCTTACTGTGGTTATGTGAACCCTTGGATATGAATCATATTAAAATTGTATTGGCTTTTAATGAAGAGTTCTATCACGTGCCAATGACAGAAACCATGGAATATTTTTAAATGCATAAATAGTTTTCTTTTAAAAATTGTCCACTGCTAACCATTCAAAGAAAAAAAAAACAGATTTAAAAATCTTTTTCTATATTGTCATACCAAATATGAAGGGTGAAGCAAATATGTCTTCAATTTGAGCCATGTGGATTTTTTTCTGCATGCACTTCAAAAGAAAATCCTTAAGATCTAAATCCATGTATTAAGCAACCTGCTGGTCTTTTTGCAAATCAGTTTGAAACAGTACTATGTGAAAATCCATTTCAGAAGGAAAGTCCATTTCAAGATGAAAGTAAATAAGTTGGGGTGGTTTTGTTGTTGTTTTGTTGTTGGGTTTCTTTCCCCCAAATTAAATCTTGAAAATACATCTGAGTGTTTGAAGTTTTCAGAGCAGTCATTCTTCACGCAGTGGAAAATAACTGAGAGTAAGGCTGGATTAGTGTTTGGATGACAATAGATGCATCAGTGCAATGACCTCACAGGAAGTTGTGGCTTAAAAGTACTGTAGGTTTTGTCTGTAAGGTTTTGGACTTATCTAAGATTTACTCCACTTTTTAGTGTAACTTACATAGACTCCAACAGGAAGAAAATTGGGCCCCTTGTTCAGAGCAGGACAAAGAGCATATTCTCAAGTACGATACACTCCCATCCGTAGCCATGGTCAGATAACACATGCTTGTTAAACAGAGCTTGAAGCAAAGCCAAAAAGTGAATTTGCTGATAATAGTATGTATGCAAAGATGTTAATAATTAGCTGAGAATGCAGATCATAACACACAGCATGATGTTTTCTCTATACTCTCATATAATACAAAATGATTCAGTTTGAAGTTAATTTAATTCAACCCCTGGGACAAAAAACAGAGTCTTTTTAATATATTTTTTCTCTTTTGCCTCTTTCTTTTCTTTTGCATTTGCAAAAGCAATATGATTTGGTTAAACTGAAAGGCTCAGTCAACAGGTATTTCCTGAAAATATTTTCCGTGAAGAGTTGAATGTGGGTCTCCAGAATGAAAGCTGATACTTTCTTTTTCTAATTTTCCAGCCAAAGGTTTCTATGATCTTGATGCTTTAAATGAGGCTGCCTGGACCAGTGCCCAAGGCCAGCTAGTTCCATGTGATGTTTGTGGGCGTACTTTTCTTCCAGACAGACTGATCGTCCACCAGAGGTCCTGTAAACCGAAACCTGCAAAGTGAACTGGATGTAACACACAGGCATACAAATGCATGTCTGCTCACACATACACAGATAGACTCACACGCAGTTATCTTAAGCTAAAAAGAGTGTGTGTGTGCACACATGAATAGACACAGATGCGCTCGTACCTTTCAGACAAACCATGAGTGAAATAAAATTCATCTGGAGAGACATGGTCACCAAAACTTTATTGTGTAATGATCATATGTGCTCCAAAAGTCTCCAGAGTAAAAATCAGCAGTTGCTACTAAAGTGTAAAGCCAAATACAGAAAATTAGGTCTTTGAAAATTTTGCTTCTTCTCTTTCAAAAACTCTCTGCTAAGGACCTTTAGCCAAACTTGACTCATCAGAGAGCACAAGTAGCTCCATTAAGTTTGTTCATTTTTGTTTGGGTTTTCTTTTTTTTTTCTTTTCTTTGTTTTGTTTTGTTTTGTTTTTTGGGGTTTTTTGGGGGGTTCTTTGGGTTTTTTTGTTTTGTTTTGTTTGTTTGGAGCACTCCAGTGTTCACATCCTTGTGTAACTGCATCTCATGAAACCCTTGACTGCTACAAGTGAAACCTTCCCACGTAAAGAGATCCAGTCATGTGGTAGAAGCAGACACAGGCTGTTTTTAAAAAACACCCAGAAGTGCCCTCTTTTTACTTCAGAATGATCCTGACCATGTGATTTATCCTCAGCTCAGTAAACTGATCATGCCAAAAAATTTCTAAGTCAAGGAAGCACATCTTGGTCATGAACTTTGTAAAAGAAAACATTTTAATGTCAAGGCAAAACAAGCATGATGTGCCAGATGGCTGGCATAAAATACCACCCTGTCCTCTGTACCAAATGTGGTCATTTGGTAGATAAGCCATTGCTGGCTGGAAGGGTGGGTATTATACAAGAAAGCCATGGAGAAGGTGCTATTTTGGATAATGCTGTTATGTTATGTAGAGGAATGAGTGCCAAAACACATCAGTATAGGAACAGGCTAAACACTGAAGGAAGTAATACTCCCTTTTACAAGGTACAGCAGAGAGCTATTATTATTTTACTTACTCTGAAGCATTTTATTAAGTGGTGAGGTTATTCAAAAGGTATGAGAAAATCCAGTACAAGTTGTGAACTAGCAATCTAGGCTTCCTGATATCATGAAAGAAACTGTACCTCATGTATGGGCTTAAGGCCTAGAGTTATCTGTTATGTATTATGTGATTGATGTGACTTTTCTCAGAGCATTCACACTTACTATTGTACTTACAAATCAGAGGAAGTGAATGCTTTCATATACACTAAAATGAAATATGAGTACCAACAATTTTTCTTTTCCAAGTGATCAAGCTGTATGATTTGTGGAGTAAGTGAAAGAAGTAATATCTTTGTTCTGTTATTAGAGAAAGGCTCCTGGCTCCAGCCCTGGAGGGCTGTTAATTCAGGCTGGAGAAATACCAGCATTCTTTGGTAAAAATAATTTCCAAAACAATCAATGGTACCTCAGCAGACCTTTCATCTTTAGAATGAGGATTGTGTAGTCTGAAGATAGATATCTTCAAGAGTCAAAGGTTCAGTTTCTGTTCTGCAGAACAAAGCTGTATAAACCCTGCAGATTTGTTCATAGTGTCTCCAGGGTAAGAAGAGGTGCTGTTGGACCTGGACCAGTGCCACCCCTCCTCCTTTTGGCTGGCTGGGAGAAGGTTTATGGCCTGAGGACAGAAGAACAGGGGCACTAGTTTGTGATTGCTAGACTGGCTTCTAGGAGCTGCTGGCTGGCAGCATATACTGCAAGCCCCTTAGGCTGTTCTAAGTCACACCAATGGCTGACTCACTGTCAAGTGGTTTGGTAATTGGTGGATTATGGATGTCATACAATCTCACCTTTGTGTCCCCTCTTCCTCTTCTTGGAATACTCTCTTTTCTTAGACACAATAAGCATTTTTTTGGCTGCATCTGCCTCTTTGGGTCATCGAGATTCACTACGACCACTTCAAGAGCAAAAACAAATTTTAAAAAAATTAAGCCTTTGCAGAGTCACTGCAGTGTTTGGCATTAAAAATTCAGCTCTGCCACTTGGTGGGATTCACATATTGGAGTCCCTGTGTCATTCTGAAAGTTGGACTTAGTGTCTTGATGATTTTAAATCTGTCAAGAGATTTCACCCAGAACACTTTTTCATTGTCAGCTCTATACTTGTATATTTTTTGGTTTCTGGATTTTTTTCCCAAAAAGCAGTAAAATCTGTCTGATGAGCTGAATGTGTGTGAACAATAAAAAAGTACCAGGATTAAGTGTATGTTGTGTCTTACCCAGAAATACTATCATTTGGGAACTCCTGAAGCCATAAGACTAGAGTATGTTTTCCACATCATCTTTTAAAAGGGAAATGAGGATCTGGCAAATTAAGAGCTGTCTCTGCTAGTAAGTGAATGCTGCTGAGTTCTGAATTTAACGTGAGATTTGAGAAATGGTGAGTCTTACCATTCATGGAGTCAAGTCAGCATTGGGCTCTGACGGCTCATGGTGAGACCAGAGCATGCTGGCTCTAGAAGCTCAGCTGGAGCCAACAGCCCTCAGAAACATCTCAAGGTTTGTAGCTTTCCCTTCCCTCCACAATTTCATGGGAACAGTGACTTCCAAAACATGTAGAAATATAAAAATAGGTGTGCATATTGTTCCATTTCAGATTGTCACCCACATCCCAAGGTTACTCTGTCACAAGCTTTTCTGCTGAGCTCACCAGCTCTGGTGTATGTGCCACTGATGATGATGAGTTCAAAGCAAGCTTTGTGTATGGGGAGAAGCACTGAAAATGCCTTCACGGTTTGCTCTCAACAGAGTTAAAATGAGATCTTATGCACATTTCTCATTATTGCTTGGCATGTATCATTTTGACTTTTTTTGCAGGAGGGGAAAAGGAAATGAGAAATTGAGCTACTTTG
The DNA here is from genome assembly GCA_013397095.1 of Sterrhoptilus dennistouni. Classification (NCBI taxonomy): domain Eukaryota; kingdom Metazoa; phylum Chordata; class Aves; order Passeriformes; family Zosteropidae; genus Sterrhoptilus; species Sterrhoptilus dennistouni. The sequence goes on along the minus strand of VWZU01012295.1, from coordinate 163,583 downwards.
CTTCGTTTGTTTCCGTACTTTAGTGATTTGTCATTTAACCTTATCTCATCCACTGTTGGCTCAATATTATTTCCAGCTGAATCCTATGTTTCCTACTGCCACAGCACGTTTAAAGAGCTGAAAAATACCTTCTGGTACTTCAAAACCAGTGACATTTCATCTAGTTTCCCACACTTGTGCTGACAGCAGCTAAAACTAGTCCTGGACAAAGCATACATAAAGTCAGGACATGGATTGACAAGCAAAGTGCAATCACATTAAACAAATGAGCATGCACTTTCTGATCATAAATAAAAGCCATGACTTATGTTTTAGTTCAGCCATTTGAACCTACCAGTTTCCAATAAAAAGAGGCATTTTATGAAAGCAAATCAGAAGATCATAGTCAAGCTAGAAGAGTTTAACTGCAGTTATTTGCAGTTAATTGAAAAATTGGGCATTAATGAAAGAATCCATAACAGCAGTTAAGTGTTATATGTAAAGTGTTATAATTTATTGAGTTTGGAATGTCGCAGTTGCCATGTAAACTTCAAAAGGTTTTAAGGCCATCTTTAAGGGCAGTAGTTAAAAACGCCTAGTAGGCCTGAACAAGACAGTTTCATGGACCCTTTTTCTTAAGGACTACTAGGAGTGAACAGACCACAACTTGAGGAACAAAAATATTTGTAAATGTAATGTCAGTTTCTAATTAAAGATAGTGAGCATTTATATAGATCTGTGAATTCTTCTTTCAGGCCACAGACCTAGAAAGCTTATAGTACCATGTAGAAACGATGATTTCAGTATTGACTACGCACAATTTGAATACTTAAAGCTTTACTCCACGATTTGTAAACATGATCTTTGATCCTGTACTCACTGAAACAAATCCTACATTAATATATGAGTACAGGATGATCAGATGCTGACACATGTATGTGTCTTAATCAAATTAGGTAGTGCAGGTTTTTATGATGGCACACAAGGTTTCAAAGCCTATGTTTGCTTAACAATAGAATTTCATACTTGAGAATTTTTGTTTTATTACCAGTTCATGGAGCTGGTCCATTAACAAAGCATTCTAGGTAGTCTTTTTTCTGAATTAGTATTTTCTTTGAGGGTCCTGTGATTAGTTTTGCTTCACTGTCAGTGGGGATAAAACTTAATTCTGCATTTCTAAACTGTGTCAACCATAATGGGTACAAATGAGTTTGGTGTATCTGGAGACGTGCCACCCTCAGCAAAATGGTAAGAATTCAACAGGGGTATGAAGTCCCCCATAAAACAAATCCTGTAAGCCTGGAAAACCCTCCAAGAAGGGACTGTCTAAATTCTTGCATGCCGTTACTGTTTATTCCTTGGTCAATATCATAACTGACATACACAGAGTATTGTTGGCTCTGGAGCACATAAGGATTAGGTGATTCTCCTAAATATATATTAAAAAAAACTTCCGTCATTTTCAGTTGAAGAAAAAAATTCATAATCTTCATAGAGTTGAGAAGAAAGGGTTGACAACAGAGCAGGAAAATGTACCTGATAAGTGAGACTCCAGGAGGCTAGACTGTTTAACTTCTCAAAAAAACCATTAAGTGCCTATCAGGCATATTCAGACTAAAGAGACTTCTTTCCAGAAGAAAACAACTGAACAATTTCCAGTCAGGAATTTGTTGCTAGTCAAACTCAGAAGTTAGAAACCCAGAACTTTCAAACAATTTACTCAGTAGATTGTCTATGGCAGGATTTTTACAAATAAAATTTAAAAACAAAAAAAAGTTATGCATAAGCATAGGTGTAATATGAATAAATTTAGGCCAGCCTTGTATTACGGTATAGCCTGTAGAAACTGGACTCTAAGATTCTTCCAGATTATTATGAAATATAATAATTGGCATATTTTTTCAGGACAGAAAACAGTTTGCAGAAGTCTAAGAAAAATATTGCAAGTAACTAATGGTATTTCTGGGTTATGTATTCAAGAATTCAAAGGTAGCAAATAAAAAGAAGAAATTGAAGGATACATGTATTTTATGTTATGGTGCCATCTCTCCAAGAATGTGAGCCCCCCAATGAAACATGTAAATAACAAAAGTGAGCTGCTTCTTAAGGTAAGAGTGTTTGAATTGAGTTAGGATTTGTACTTGTATTTGGAAGGTGAATCAGAGTGAGATTCTGCCAAGTGAGATTGTGATAAGGAGGTATTTAGAGCAGCAGTGAGAGATCTCTGGACAAAAAATTTTAAGATACAGTCTCAAATGGAAGATAAGCTGCCAGTCTCGTCAGAAAGAGGAGATGGATTTCAAAACAATTAAGTGCTTTGCCTTCCTTGCTTTCTCTGGCACCTTAAAAGGAAAAAGATTTACCCAGGTTAGCTCCTAGGACTTGTAAATCTAAATAGTTAGGAAACTGTCTGTTTCAGGCTAGTTTCACACTTTATTGTGGTAATACATCCAATTCAAAACTTACTGCTGTCTATTTATAACAAGTTTAAAGGCTGGAAAGATGTAAAATAAGGGCTCTGGCAGATACAGTTTGTGATAAAAGCAGATTTCCAAGACCTCTTTCTCCAGTCTACTCCTTCTATGTAACAAATGCTGATTTATTAGCCACCCTTAGCTTTCCCAGTAGTTGTTTTCCTCCCTGTGTCTCCTGCTCTACCATTTAGGCTTACTGGATGCATTCGGACAGAAGTATCTTCTCTGAATACCTCTTGGAGGATAGTTGAACTTCTCGCTGTATTGCCATGAGGCTGCAAAATGTGTGCAGCATTGACGAAGCCAGAGCCAGGAACATGGATCACACACTGTACTCCATGTTACAAAGCTGTAATCTGGATGCATTCAAATAATACAACAGAGCCACATGGAGGGTTTTTAATCCCTTAATATGAAATATTTACATTGTATCACTCAGAAGATAAGATGTGAAAGGACTATGCATCTTGAAAAACACAGTTGTGACTACAAGAATAAAGAGGCTCAGTCTGTTCACTGTCTCAAAAATAAGACAGAGAGGCTGTTTGATCTGTTATAGATGCCTTATTTCAGCTCTGAATTTTTATAAACAAAGTACAAGGGTAGAAGTGAGCGCTCACAGAATTCCATTTTTGCATACTTAACCTTTACATGCCCAAGATCCCAAGAATATTTTACAAACTTCATCTTATGTGGGTAACATAACAGACTAGATACCAAATTCCTCATTGATGTGGCACTAAAAATACCTGGTAAAACTTCCAGAATATCATCTCTAGCAAAATTTAGACTTCTGAGAAGACAAGGGAGGACCCCCATGTCAACTTGTCTTGACTCGTTTGAAAAAGTCTGTGGGAAACATCAGCAGATTCTCTAGTGTTTCCCATTCAGTTTGGTCTGTGAAGCTGACTTGAATGCTAGAGAGAATAGAGAGTTGTCAGAAACGTGACTGTGGTAGGAAGTGGTCTGGACAGGGAGTTTCTTTTCAGGAGAGGTAAGAGGCCTTTCTCCTTCTCCTGTGCCTACATATCTCAAGAGATTCACTTGTGTCTTAGAGAATTGTACCTGTATTTGGAAGCTGGAATGAGCTCTTGGCTTGTGCAAAAGTTTGTCACATGTTAGGAAGAATCTGAAGGTGTATGGGGTTAATGATGAATATAGGGCAATATTATATAATTTATATGATATATGAAGAATAAAGACAGCTTCTATCTAGTAGGGTTCCAGCAATTCTATATATGTGTTATGAATGTCTTGAGAGGTTTTTATTAGAACTAAGCAAAAATTTTTGGAGTCTTATCAGATCTATAGTCTGATTTTTTCCTGAATGTGATCCTCTCAAATATTAGTAGGCTGCTCTTCTAAGGGAAAATTTGTCTGTGGAGAAGGGGAGTCCTAAGTCCCAAGGTCCTTATTCAGTGACTCCAGACTAACTTCCTAGTTTATGGGGCACACTCAATGTCAGCATGTTCCAGGCAAGCCTAGGAGTTTCACAGAACTCCGAAAAAGATCAGGGAGGACAACTCTGACCCTCAATAGCTGGCACTTCTTTACAACACTGTTCCAGCAATCCAGCCTGAAATAAATGGAAAGATAAACTCAGTTATTTGAAGTCAAAGTTTAATAAAACACAGCCCTTTTTCTGTTTTTTCCGTTTCTTGAGAGTGTCTTTAGTCCAGTTTATAGCCTCCATCTGTTTCTATTATCCATAATTTGAGTCTGCATTTTTTCATGCCCAAAACCTGTTACAACACCTCTCTTTGTAGGTGGTTGTTTTGCTCGTGACTTGCTTGGCTCACTTTTGTATTTTTTTTTCAAATTTATTTCTGTATTTTCTTTTCAAATTTATTTTCATAATGTATTTTCATTCATTTAAATAAAATCATGTAATAAAATTCTGTACAGTACAATTACACCGATACAGGTAATTAGTTTAAAACAGCCTTATGAAGTAGCTATTCTTTTGTCATCCAAAAGCTGCAGTATCATCTTGGTAAAATGAACCAGCCCTGGCAGAACCATATAGAGATATTTTTTATGGATAAAATTGCAGGTATGTCAAAGTTTCACTCCTCTCATTAGGAAAAATGATTATGAAAACCCAGCTTAGCTGGCATTGGGAGTGACTGTCTTCAACACAAGCAAGATATTTGTCATGAATAAAGAGCAGGAAAAGGATACCAGCTGTTGAGAGTAGAGTTACAGTACATACCCAGTGCTTTTCCACATTGTGGTAATGCAGATGTTTCTGATCTGTTCCGCTTGGGTCAGTCAGGAGGTTTTTGCCTTTCTGAGAGGACAAGCTGCAACTGAAGCTGTCCAACCATGCTGCCATGCAACAGTCTGCACCACTGCATTTAAATGTTCAGCTAAGTTCAATTCACCAGGTTCTGACCTTGAAAGCACTCTAACCCTGATGATCCAAACAGGCTAACACATTCTATTAGCAGACAGATTTTGCAGCATGCGGGATGTCCCTTGCTCTGAACTGCACCTGGCTGAACTGCCTTAAAAATCACACAGGTTATTTCCATTTGTGTTGTAGTTCTCAGAGTGCATTACCTAATATCTAAGAGAAATAGAGGGTTAGAATCCTTTGATGAATGTCAAAGATACATGTGAAACACGTATTTTCCAAGAAAAACTTGATTAAACACTCATAAATCCTCTGACCTGGATGTGGAAAGAATTAAGCAATTATGCAAATAAAAACTAAACATTTTTAGGGTTGGGTCTTTTGCTAGTTTTAGGAAGTTGTTTGTCCCTATTCAATAGCCTAGTGGTCAAGGGATCAAAATCTGTTTAAGAGTAAAAGTAGAGGGCCAAACTACAACTTTAACTTTGATACTGAATTCTTAAAAGTACTTTTCCCACCTCATTTTTTATTTCATCCAAAGAATTTTTAGATTCAAAAATTCCACAAATATATTGTGTTCTTAGATTTCATTTCACTTGTTTCCTAAGAACTGGTTTTATGGAAGAATGAATACTATTTTCACAGAACATATGACACTTTAATGTCAAAGTCTCATACACAGCAGTTTTTTACTAGTTCCCATTCTCATGGTATTTCTAAATCTAAAGAGAGAAAAGGTGTTGAGGAAGCACTTTGCTTGCCGCAAACCTGTCACCAGTTTGGGCCATCACTCATATCTACTCCAATTATGCTGCATCATTTCGTAGATGAACTGCATTGCATAAAACAGAACTAAATGATGGCTGCATTGACACAGTTGATTACAGCTGGAAATTGATGCAGTCTCACTGTAGCCGACACAGCCTTCTACAGTATTTGTACAACAAAAGAAGTGACTAAACATTGAGCATAGAAGAGATATAAATAATTCTATTTAAAAGGGTTCAAATACTTATTGGTACCCTGTCTTTGTAGTATTAGATACCACAGTGTAGCAAAACAGCCCTGCTATTCAGTATGCCAAATGTATTTTTGTCCTATCTTGTAAACAGGTACTTTCACATGTGGTAGGAGTGACCAAACATGGACCTTAAAAATGGATTTACTTGCATTTTAACAAAAAACAGTTTGTATAGTTAGTTTTCTAGAGGAGTTTGGGGATTAGTGAGAAATAGTCTGTTGGAACCACAAGCACATTAACACTGATAGTTTTGTGGTTTGTTGTTTTTGGGGTTTTTTTTCTGTGACTCTAGGTGTTCATTCAACTTTAAATTATTGGCAACCTCATATCTTCAAGAGGCACTTGAAAAACAGTGTGCTTGCTGAGCTTGTGCTCATGAAGCAACGAAGCCCAGCAGGTGGCAATAGAAGCACTTCTCTTAATTTGAAATCCTTGAACTCTTGTAATCCAATAGCATTATGATTTAGTCTTCCATAGGTCTAACTTGCATGGAAAATAAGCCTCATACTGAAGGTGATTCTATCCACTAAAATAATGCAAATTCCACGTGTGAGAGTCTGGCATACATTCCATCTCTGGATCCTTCTTGTGTCTTTGGAATTTACCAAGTACTATCGCATTCATCTCAGATTGAGCAGTGTCTTGTAGCTGCTGAGACCAGATTACATCTAGAAACACACCTCAGATATTTTATTTCTGTAAATTGAAAGAATGAGGTCTGACCAGAAATTTCTCATGAAGTGCTGATATAAGCAGGTTTTTCATATGAGTCAACATGAAGTAAATATTCTCATATGGTTAAGGTTTCAAAAGGTTTGCTCTATCTGCAATTAATCAGCTTTCTTCAAAACTATGACCTCCTTCTCCAGTGTGATTTCAAGATCATGTCTCCTGGTGGCTAACACTGATTTCCAGGGCTTTTTGTACTTTATTAGAGAGGAGTGAAAACACATAAGATCAGACGAGAATGTTTTACTTCTGAACATACTCAAAGAGTTTATGGGGAAAGGCATGTGAAGGGTACAAAGGATATATTGAAAGAAGATGTTTATAGCCATAAGCTACTCTCATAAAGTGTCCTGATTATCTGTATGTGCCTAGAGAAATATATTGAGAAAGTGAGTTGGAGTGGACATCAAGTTTTCTTCCCAGCTTCTGGGTACTGAAGTAACTGGAGAGTCCCTCAGGGTGAAACTAAGAACCAAAAATGCTGGAGAGCCACTAGGAACTCCACACAGACTGCTGAGGCATCTGACAGACTCTTATTAGAATAATACTTTGCACTAGCACTGCGCCTTCTCTTCAGGGCTCTCCAAGTGCTAGCCATTTAAAACCAGCCATTAGTTCAGGCTCACAGCCTTTGCCAGGCAAGACTCATTAACCACCACTTCTAAAGCAGGTGAAACTGATTGCTGGTGAAATGGAGTGCAGCATTACAGATCAGTCCTGTTTTTCTCTGCCCACTCTAACCTCCAAGAAATGGACCCTGACTCAGTGGTTTGCTAGGAACTTGAAGTTTGCTGGAATCCTGATCTTCTGAACTATAGCAGACAATGTAGAAGTTAAAATTAATATTTAATGTTGCAAACCAGTTCTAGAATAAGTCAGATGTAGATAGATGAATATGACTATGTAAAATCTTTGGCATTTTCTGTAATGCTGATGAGAAACATGTCTTTGTAAATGCATTCCCAAACAAGGATTATGGAGAACAGAACTGGTTGCTTCTGCTCATAATAGTACTGTTGCTTGAGAAATCTGTTGAGCAACTTGCTCAATGCCAGGACTTTTATTTCTCAGTAGTATTTATCTAATACCTGCTACTCACACTCCTGTCATGAGTCTGGAGTGAAAGATGCACACAACACAATATATGAAGGAGAAGATAGTTCACTCCCAGCATTCCTGCTCATTTCCAGAGGCCCCTTCTCAAGAAGGAATCCTTCAAAAGTTTTCAAAGCACCATGTGCCTGGATCCTTATGCTGTATAAGAAGAATTCAAAGGATGCTATAAACACACTCATCTGACATGCTGCACAGTATTTTCTTAACATTTAGATACTTAGCTTTCTGGTATACTATTTGTTCTGTTGGCTCTAATTATGTTTTTGGTTTTGTTTCCTATTTTTCTCTTTTGTTTTCAAAAAATAATAAATAAATTTTAAAAAGGAAAAAAAGAAGGACCCCACAAAATATGTTCTCTCAAGCCCAGTCACAGCCCTGGTCACCCATGGGGCTCAGAGGAGGTCACTGTCTGCCTTCTGATCTGGCTGTACCTGGAGAGGGTTCATGATTTTTAAGTGAAGATTTGTTCCCAGAGGCAACACCAGGAACCTTAGCAGGTTGCTTCTGCTGGCTGTGACAAGAGCTGAGGCACTGTCAGAGAGAAAGATGAAGACCACTTCCTTTCTAAGTCAGACCGCCTGACAGATTCATGAGGAGAAACTGCAGTTTGCTGAGCAAGTCTCAGCACTGTGTCACAGTGCTACTCATGCTCTGTGACTCCCTAGCCCTGGGGCACGGCCTTCAGACACAGACCCATGTGGAAGAAAAGCACCAGGACTCTGGCACACCATCACCATCTGAGTTTGATGAAAACAACTTAGAGGCAAGGCCACCCATTAAGCGTTGGGCACCAGCACTACCCTCACCCCAGCTATTCAACCTTACATGGACCTTCAGCTTACAGGCAGGAGCCCTGTGCCGGGAGGATGCATCTTGGCTGACATGCTTCCACCTGGGGAAAGAGAAGTGGGAAGTAGTTAGGAGAAGGAGCACATTTGGGAGTTGCTGGGTGGAACATGGGAACTGTCAGCAGCGTCTAGCCCTTTCCCACATCACTCCTCCCTGCCATGTACCACCCACAGGCTGCACGGAGAAGCTTACTGGCTTAGTGGCAGCTTCCCATGCCCAGAATTGCCACTTGGCTGCCCCCATCGCTGGGGTGACAGAACTGATTTCCATTGTGTGCTGGTCTCCCTGACAGCCCTGCCAGGTGTCCACAGCCTTCTGCAGACCTGCACACATGGGAGATTCACAATGACCAAGGATTTGATGAATATCTCTAAGAGATTTGGATTCCCAAGTTTTGAAGTATATTGAAGGATTACAACATTCCTTACGTTACTTTTCCTAAGAAGGGGAAATACACATCATGCTCATCAGTGTAGTGTCAAAAAGGCTCAAATCTCTTGCCGTCCAAGCGACATTTGTTTAAAAGTTTGGATGTTGAAAATAAAAGACATACAAGTCATGAAGGCGAAAAGGTGAGCCTTTTGGATTCTAGCATTTTATTTTCTTCAAGCTCTTCTGTTTCATCTCATGATTCCCCTCCCTCCTATTTTCATTTATTGTCTATATATCTGACCATGTCTATATTATCCTGCTTTAAGTTTCAGCAGACATACTTTAAATGTTGCCAAAGCTTGGCGGGGAGAATTTCATTGTGTATGTGTGTGCATGCCACAGACTCAGAATGTTTGTGGATCAGAAACTTGGTAGAATATCATATTTTGGAGAAAAAAAAAAAAAAGAAAAAAAGAAAAAAAGTAAAGAAGTAAAGAAGCCTGAACTTTGGTCTTGTTTACATCAGAGAATACAGTGAAATTGTTTTTGATTTCTATGCATGTAATTGAAAGCAGGCTTTGGCTGAAGTCATGTATTTTGTCAAAGGCAGAAGACCATGGTCAACTGTGGGATATTGATTAATTATAACCACCAGGCTGTCTTTCCGGTGCAGGTGGTGCATCGTTATATCATGTATTTATTCTCCCTAAGCATCTGACTTACCGGGTCTGCAGACTTCCCAGTCTTTATGAAGTGTTCTGTAACAAGGAAGAAATTAATGGTCAAAATCAGCAGTGAGTCACAGAAGTAAAATCTAGACTGGATCATTGTAAGGGCTGTGGCTGGGCTGGAAAGTATAGTTATAAGGTTTCAGCTCATCTAATTACTTACGGAGAAGAAATGGAATGGGGGAAGATGTTTGGCATCTGCCAATGCCTGCAGGTGCTCAGCACCAACTTAGGTAGGGCCCAGTGTGAGTACATACAAGCATAAAAAGAGATTGGACTATTCCCCACACATGCATGCAGGATTACAGAGAACAGCAGGAATAGTATTTACAGAATTCTCCTGACCTTGAATTCACCTCATCTTTTTTCAGTACATAAACTACTGTAAATATCAGATGTGACATATTGCACTTTGATGGAAGCCAGTACAAAATTGCATTTAAAGAAGTACCTCCTCTTTCTCTTTTAGCAACTGGCTACAATCAAAGGTGACCCAATTTCAACTGTTTCTTATATGCACCAGATATTTGTTTCTATCTCAGTTACTGCTAGAAACACAGCATATTTTGTGCAGTAATAACAAAGAGAAAAGGCTTGCCTGTACAGAAGAGTACAGATTTTTATCTTGGTAATACAATTAACCTCAATACCTACAGGAAACTCCAAGCTGAGTATTATTTTAAATGGTGATGAAGAGCTACATTTAAAAGTAAAAGCCGTCCTAACTTCTGCCTCATTTCCTTCCTTAAGAGAGGAATGGAAAATGTGGATCCTATGGTATATTAGAACACAGGTATGGCCAGTGAAGGTCCCCACAGATGCTGCTTCCAAAAATATAGACACAGATTTATTAAAATGCTGAGCATGTACAAAGAGAACCCCTGAACCTGGTTGTGGAGAAGACCATGCTAGATCCTGGATGATTATCTACACTGAAGAACTGCTATATGGTATGCTGGCAGTGATTTCCAGCAATCCCCCTGTATTCCCTTCCTCTGCAGTATCTCAGGATGCCAGGAGGAGCAGCTGCAGCTCTTGGAGGCAGATGTGTTAACCAACTCCCCTTCTGAGATCCATTCCAGTTCTCAACAGCAAGAATGGCCAGCCTTTCTCTCTATGCCAGTCTCCCTTAGGGAGATGATCTTTCCTTTGCTTACCAGAGGTTTCTGAAGAACTAACACCCTCCTTGATCTGCTACATCAACCAGTACCTCAGTTTACACTGGGTTTCTTTCCTCACCACACACACCGTCAGGCTCTGTATCCTACAGTCACTCTCCATGTGTTTTTGTGATGGCCCAGCACAGGAAGAGAGCCTTCAGGTCAGATTGTGAGGTGGAGACAAAACAAAGGGCTATAAATCTGAAAGTAATTCCAAAAAAGGCATCCTTTTCCTCCACAAGTGTTGCGGTGTGCATTTTGGATTCTGTGAAGTTTGTATAATTTTTGTATCTAAGTTTCTGTAAGGTTTCATTCCTACCCCCACACACCCCTTTTCCTTAATCACAGTCGTTAAGTCACATAATAGTCCTGGCCTAGTCCATCGTATTTTCTCCATACCCTAGCCCAGTGCTTTGTCTCTGCTGGATAGCCCTGGCTCCAGTCTTTGAGAATCTATTGTATCTTTATCATGGACACTTGATGGCTATGGCTAAAGCCAGGTAAATCTGCCAAAGCTTCGAGTTTCTCCATGCCCATCTCATCCCTAAGTGGCGAAGTCACACCCCTCTCACCCCTATATGGCCAGGTCAAACCCTCCATTTCCATGAGTAACACCCCTGTTCATAAGAGCAGAAGAGACCCAAAATCGACTCTGTCGCTCTGGCGCTCACTCACACACACACTCAAGCCTTGAACACCTGGGCTTTGCCCTGAATAAACACCTTCTTTACCACCAAATGTGAGTCGCTCCTTTCTCCTAAGCAAGCATGCTCCTGCCTGGGGTCCGGACCTGCCTAAAACTTCACCTTATCACGACAGAGCTCAGCTAGCTGGTGGGCTGCTCTGGGAACCGTGACACCCAAGAATTAACTATTTGTGACCTAATTAGTAAAAATATATATTTGATAACAAAACCTATCCTCTAATGTGGAGAGGAATACTTCCAACTCGACCCATCAGAAAATTTCCTGAAGAAAGAACACAGCTACAAATACAATGGGTAATGTCAGGGTTTTACAAGTGATAACCACTTAAATATTTTACAAAGGATCAACTGAGAGGGAGACTGGATATTAAGAATGCTGAATTATAGGTTAGTTGTTGCCAAACACTTGTATTTTATCTTTGTTCATGTCACAAGCTCTGAATTCCAATCTCTGTATCTATAAATTGTTCTAGAAACAATAAAAAAAAGTGCAGATACTATACATCACTAATGTAATTAATGCCTGCCAGGTATATGGAAAAATTTACATGAAATACTTTGAAATTCATGAAAGTATTATTTTCTGTTCTCTATCCCATGCCTGAAAAATATTTTAAATTTGTAGTTACACTTTTTTTTTACATATTTGTTTTTATTAGTTACTAAAACCAGGAAATATTTAAAGAGAAAATCATCCTACTTCCAGACTTTATAGTTATACCCCTACAAACAAGCCGTTATACAACAGTAGTGTGCCTCTGTGTGTTTGTGGAAAAAAAATTAGGCAAAGAACGGCAAGAACCAAAGACTATTTCAGGAGTGATCTAAGGAGATTAAATACTTATGGAAGGCTTTTTTTGTTTCAGCATGTCCAAGGCTGTTTGTTGTATAGTTCATTTACTACACTTTCACAAATTGAGAAATGTGTTCACATTTCTGGGTGCAACACAAATGTCTCATTGTTTAAAAGTTGATACATAGCACCAAGAAACACCACAGGAATGGATTTTATCAAAAAATGGGCTGGGCAAACCTGGCAAGCTGAAAGGTATCAGTGGCCAAAAGATTATCACTCCCTAGTGGTTTCATTTTTACAATACCAGCTCCATTTTATTTTTGCTCTGTTGGAACATGAGCTAGATGGTGTTGCTGGAAGGAGATACTCTGCTTTAAAAATGAGGACAAAATCTTGTGACAAGAAGCAAAAGACTACTTGTTGATGTCTGGAGCACTCCAGAGAGGGTCTGATCTCAGCTCTATCACTAGTGTGCCATACACAGCCATGAAGTGCTTTGGTTTCCAAGAGGAAAACAACCCAGCTTTCCCAGTGGTATTTCTCTGTCTCAGGCATGCACTTCAATGAGTGGATTGCAGAAGTTCAGTTTACAGTGCTGCTGTTGTGAGTCACAAAGCATAACAAACTAAAAACTAACTGCTTTCTTGTGCCTCTGAAATGATCTTTTCCTTTCTTTAGGGCCTTGGATTTTATCTTTGTGTCTGCTGTGCCTTTGTGTAAATTCGTGTAAAGTCTTTGTAGCAAGAAGCCCCTAAAGCTAAAATCTCAACCCTGGAAGCTGAAAAAAAAAAATAAAATTGCTGTTTATTTTGGTGCAGGAAGAAGATTCTGGGACATTTAGCTGACACAGTTCTTTAAATTAGTTGACCTGTATTAATTGATTATCCTCTGAATGGTAGAATTTTCTGTCTTTTCATCAGGCCTTTATTTTCTTCTGTGGCATGGAGTTGCAAAACAATCTTGGCTCATGACACACACAAAAAAAGTTATGATGTGTTAGCAATAAATGCTTAAGTGAAGCAACTCTAGATTTTCAAAACAATACCCATAATCTGGGTGGTTTTGAAAATTCTGCTTTTTCCTGTAGATCCAAATTAATCACCATATCTTTTCAACCTGTCTTTTAAAAATTGTTGTAGTTATCTTATCTCTAAAAGACGATTTATTTAGATTGATGGATGGATTGCTGTAGGTTTTTTTAAAACTAAGTGGATAATATTAATAATAATAATAATAGTAAGTGAATAATTAATTCCTTTGAGCCATTATTTCAAATTTTAACAGCATAAATTTCACCTATACTTTTCAAATCAAATCAAATTTCATGGGTTTTTTTTGTTTGTTTTGTTTTTTTTTTTTAGAAAATTATGAGTTCCACTAATTGTTTTCTGGTCTTTTATGCAAGAGGTTTTTCAGTATTTTTGATCATTCTTCATTTCTTCTCTTTATTGCCTAATGTATTTCATATACATTAGTTTTCTCTCCTTCATGGCAGAGGAATAAAACAACAGGTGATGCTGCACATTTATAGTTCTTTTAGTGCTTTGTAGTAAAATGAGACAAACAAAAGAGTCACTGCCGTGTGAAATAAATGTAATATACTGGTCTGTAAAAAAATTGTTTTGCAGCACAATCAGATGCTTCAAAAAAAACATTTTTAAAAGGCAAAACAAGAAAAGAGGTGATGAAAGATTATCTCATCATTCTCCTAATACACCAGTGCCCTGCATAACTCATGCCAGCTTTTAAAATGGAGCTCTGATTTCATCCTTTTTATTGGACTTTTTTATAATCCTAATTTTCCAGTGCGTATAAGTGCTGCTTTCATTAAAAGTTTGGGAAAGAAAAGATACTTTTTCTTGTTTTCTTTTTATGCTTATACAGTGTTTATGCTGTCTTGGAATGTTTCTCAAAAGCATACTTGTTTCCAAAGGATAATGGCACTGGGCCCTTCCCTTGGTGAAGTGAGCAAATTAAACATCATTTTTCAAGGAAGCAGCGTCAACAAAAATAAAAATATAAACATTATGTGGAAAGTACCCGATTTCCCTGTTCAGTCCTCCTGACTGAACTAATAGGTCCTTCGAATTTGAATTTATGCCCACAGAGACCTTAGTTCTGCAGTGCTCTGCATGTGTTCAGACACCAACCCACCAGCAAATATCACCACAGCAGAAGTCATAACATCCTTTTTCTCTGTATGCGGTACTGTCCACCTACATTAATCTGTCACATTTGAAACATTTGATTCACAGTGTATGGATAAAAGGTTTTGTAATTGTGAGTAATGGCTGCATGTTGAAAATGTTCAATAAGGATGAGATGGAAAATAATTCACATAAATAAATTTATTAATTTTAATAAATTTTATTAAAAATAATTTTTTCACCTGCATTTTGAAACCAGTTCCAATACTGCTAGATGAGAATTTGCATTACTGCTATGACCCTAATTTAAGCTACAAAACATATGCAGCTACCTTTACCCCAGCTACTGGCTTCTCCATGAGTGGCAATGCCAATTTGTGTGAACAGAATCAGGCTTACAGTATAAGACAGTAAAACCTGTACTGCAGCTTCTGTGTATCAAAGTACTGTCACAAAATACCTCTAAAGCTGCTATAGCTTATGACAGAAGCCCAGATTCTAGTAGTTCAAAGTAATAGTCAAGACTTGATGTCATCACAGCCTATATGACCCTAAAATAAATACATCTGAAAAGAGGGCAAATATATATTGAGTTTTCTTGCGATAAAACAAATAAACAAAAAACACCTTCATACTTGGCATTTAATATTTCAGAGCCTGTTTAATGCTTAAAACCAAACCAAAACATTCCAAAACTCACTCTTGTCAGAAACAATGTACTTTCATTTTGGAGTACTTTTAAAAAATAATAAAACAGGAAAAGATACGAGAGGCTGGGCAGGCTGACAACAACCCTTTTTCATGGCAATTCAGTTATGAGAAAATACACCAAGACTTGCCAGTTCCAGATTCAGTAACATTGTCTGCCTTTGGGGATGTAAACAGTTCTCTTTAGTGTATTCCAGCCACCATGCAATCCAAGACCTGGGAAGTCTGGAAACGAGCTTGTGAACTGTTTTATTTTAAAGTCTTCCACTTTGTACAATGCACAACATAGTTCTTGGAAGACACAAGTCTTTCCTCCCATGAGAATTTCAAAGGCATTCATCAATGCAAAAAGCATCT